>JAQFVV010013441.1:0-123339 GCA_028023455.1 Epiperipatus broadwayi | reverse complement strand
CGCTGAAGGGTCGTATTAATAAATTCATAGGATTGGCTCTAGTTAACTTAAGATTTAACCTTATAAATATATGAATTCATTTTGTCTCTGCATGGTTCCCGGGCATATTTATGGATAGCGTGTTTGCTTCCAAGCGCCAAACCTATTCGCGATGAGCAAATAAGAATTACACCGCGGGACTTTATAAATGCAGAATAAACCCCGATAGCGACTCAATAAATATTTGCTATCGTTTTACCTTCGCGGTAAATAAGAAAAGGGGTGGGGTTCATTGGCCTAGCTCATCTCAGGGAGTGGTGGTCAATAGACCGTGGACGGGAATTAGGGATTCCGACACTACTGTCTTTAATTGGAAGTGGATTAATATCCTTAATCAATTGTATATTTAATAACTAAATCGATTTAAAAATCCAATCTTATCGATTAGTTTTCCCTGCGCAGAGTGAAGTTCTCGTCTAATTTCGGAGGAGTGCGCTCGCTACCCTATACTAAAGTTCTATAAGCTGGTTATTCAAGGTAGAGCATACGTTTTATTTTAATTATGACATTTTGGCCCCCTAACTATGAATTTGATTGACATAATATAAATACAAAGCGAAAGAAAAATATTCCAAAGATATTTTTAATGTAAAACAATTTATTATACAACAAAAAGAAAATATTAAAATTCATTTAGTTGACCCACCCCCCCATTATTTATAACTCGTGTTTCATTGAATGTTATAGCATACGCATACATGTACGGATTAAATAAAGTATTCTTTGGATTTTGATAAGCCCCACAAGACACATCAATATTGTTCGTCTATTAAACTGCCTCCACGGACTTTGTAGTTGGTACGTTTTATTAAAACAGATTTTAATCATAGAAAATTAAATTATTCCAAAGTTCCAATGGATGACACAATCCGTTTAACATTCGGATTGTGTGGTAATAGCAATTCAATAGGCAATTGATAAAGTTCACGTTACCTCCATATTCCAAAAGCATGGGTTACGATGATAAAGGCTCTATAGCTGGATGATCTCGTGGTTCATTTCTTCGTAGCGATCACTATTCTTTGCCGTCGATGACCGGAATTCGGCGTTCTTTGATTTTCTTCCTTGCAGCACCTTCTGGACTGTGGGGCAGGCCTTCATCGCCTGTCAAGTTGAGGTTTTTACCCCACTCGATGCATGATACACTTTTATTCTGATTACTTTCTGGACCCGTGCAAGAAGACTCTTATCCCCTCTCTATTTTCTTTTATATCCCTTTTTCTTCTCGTCCTTTCTCCTCCATTTTCGTGATCCCCTCCGGCGAAATTCCCTGGTTGCGTCATCCGAATAGACCATGACTGCGTCATTGCGGTCGCCATCGCATCAAAATACATTCGCATTTCAGACGGATCTCGTTTTGTTCCAATTTGCTATCCTCTCGAAATACATTAATCACGCACATATATACATTCGCATGCCACAAACACCCCAACAAAACACGAGTTCTACGATGTTTATTTTTTTTTCTTTCTTTCTTTTATAGTCTAACAACTACCTCTAAATAAATATATGAATAATATACGGTTAATATTAAAATATTCCCATCACCATTAAATATTAATATTTCCGATTATTGGTAACTTTATTAGCTAATAGTATTAGTAATATATATATACCCATTTCTTTTGTAACTTTAGGCGGACCATCGCTCTCCTCAGTCCGCACCTTGTTACAATGCCCCCCCGTTCGGAAGCCTTCAAACACGCACTATGGGTTTGACAGGCTCTTACTTCTCTTGTATTCTCTCTCTGCCGGCGGGTACCGCTGCCGGATTCCCCAGGGATTCCTCATCGGCGGGAGATCTTTGGCTTCGCGCGGGTTTCAGCGCTCGCGCATTATATGAGCCTTTAATTCCCGACCCCGTATCTACCCAGAAAGCATTGTTTCCTTGACATTTAACAATTGAAAAAGGTCCCTCGTACAAGTTGCAGAATTTCTTGCATATGTTTTTGCTTGCTTCGCTTATAGGTTGGGCACGCACCATGACCCGATCTCCCACTTTAAATAAATATGGGCGATTCCTTTGCCTGTTCTTTCTCCGTTGCCCCATCTTTTGCATGGTCTGCCATGCCCTGCTTTGGTCATCTTCCATATCTACCGGGCCCTCTTCCATTCCGGGAAGGGCTGTCTTAATAAGGCAAGGTATGTGGCATCCGAAATGAAGCCGGAAGGGTGCCAAACCTGTTGACTCGTTTACGGACCAGTTTATGAAGTTACTTACTTGAGGGGTGAGCTTGACCCATCCACGATGGTTGTCCCCGGTATATGTGCGGAATAGACACCCCAGTTCCCTCATCACTCTTTCACAAGGATTGGACTGGGGGTTACGAATCGAGGTTAGGCAATGTTTGATCCCTTGATTCTGTATCCATCTGCGCCATTCATTAGATGTGAATGGAGTTCCGTGATCCGATAGGAGTACCCGAGGTTTTCCTATTTCGTTGAAATAATTGGTTTCAAGCATCCTAATTGCGAACTTGGTGTTTGCCTGGGCGATGGGGTATGCTGCCACGTGTTTCGAGAACAAATCGTACGCCACAATAAGATACTTTTTCCTTTTGAATGCGGGTAATGGTCCGTAAAAATCCACGGCTATTATTTCACCGGGGCCTGTTGGGATGATAGGCACTAGGTTTGCTGCGTATGCCCGGTTTGTTGGCTTGGTTCTCTCGCAACTTTTGCATTCCCCTACTATGGCCTTCACCGAGGTGTGGATTCCAGGCCAATAAAACCATTTCCGAATCAGGTGTTCCGTCTTTAAGGCCCCGTAATGCCCATATATCTGGTGAACATAGGCTACTAATTCATTTCTCAACTGACCTGGCACACTGGGCTTCCAGTTCTTTGTTTCTCCACACGTTAGGGATTGAAGGATTCCATGACATATGCGGTGTTTCCTCGCAAGCTGAGGGTCCATACCCCCCCCTCTAATCTTCGGATCAGTGGTCCCAAGTCCTTATCTTGACATTGCCATTCACCTAACTGTGCCAATTTCTCCTCTATCTCCTTGCTCGTTTGTAGGTCCATACTAGCGATGCATGCATTTTCTGCCCTCATATGTTCCGCTTGGTGCCCCACCGGGTTCCGACTGAGAATATCGGCTACGATATTATCCACCCCCTTACAATGATGAACGGTATAGTTGTACTCTTGGAGGAGTAAACTCCACCGGATTAGTCGACTATTGGTAAGATAGCTATGGTTGATAAATTCTAAACTTTTATGATCTGTCACCACTGCTACCTCCGACCCCAGCAGGAGTGGGCGGAATTTCTGGAAGGCCCAGACAATGGCTAACGCCTCCTTTTCGGTAGCAGAATAGTTTAGCTCTGGCCCTTTTAACAACCGGCTTATAAAATATAAGACTCCCATTTTCTCCCCCTCTTGCGTTTGGGATAGAGTCGCACCCAGACCGTACCCACTACTATCAGTCTGGAGTATAAACGGCTTGGTAAAATCCGGGAACGCCAGCATGACCCGTTTGGCGAATTCTACTTTTATGTCCTCGAATGCTTTCCTTTGCTCATCAGCCCATTTCCACGGGATATCTTTTCTTAGCAAATGCACTAGAGGCTCGGCATGTTCGGCCATCCGTTCATGGAACCGATGGTAGAAATTACACAGGCCCAGGAAAGAGCGAATCTGTTTTCTGGACCTAGGTATAGGAAAGTCTCTGATGGCAGATATTTTGTCCGGATGGGGTTTTAGTCCTTGATGGCCCACCAAATGCCCCAAAAATGTCACTTCTTCTTTGACTAGGTTACTCTTTCCCAAATTGACCCTAATGCCCTTGTCTTTACACTCCTTGAGGAACATTTCGACCTCCTTCTCGTGTTCTTCCACGCTACTTGACGCTATCACGACGTCATCGATATACATCGTGGCGACTCTCTTCGTCTCTTCCGACAATGTCTGGTCAAGGCACCGTAGCAAACCCGCTCCGCTGTTTATGAGACCGAATGGCATCCTGTTGAATTGGTACGAATACCCATCGTACCGAAAAGCGGTGTACTGCCTGTCCTCTGGGCGAAGTTGAATCTGCCAATAGCTGGCGGTAAGGTCAAACGTTGAGAATACCTTTTTTCCCTTGAATCTTCCCAATAATTCATGCATGGGTGGAGGAATGGTACAATCGGGAATCGTTGCCCGATTCAGCTGCCGCGCGTCAAGACATATTCTAATCGCACCGTTCTTCTTTTTCACCACCACCAAGGGGTTGCAAAACGGGGATGAGCATTTGGAAATGACGCCCCAATCCACCATTTGCTCTATTTGTCTTTGGACCTCCTCTCGGTATTGGTAAGGGACCGGGTATGATCGTGACTGAAATGGCTGGTTCTCCCTAAGTTTGATCGTCTGCTCAAATCCCTGTATCGTTCCAGGCGCCTCTGAAAACACTTCCCTATATTTTTTTAGTATTTGCCCAAAAGCCCTCGCTTTGTCTTCGCCAACCATCCTAATCTCTTTAATTTTTTCTTCCATTATCCCCTCTACTTCGTCTACCTCCTTGATCCCTATAGATCCACACCAGTTGGTCGTGATGAATTTGATGGGTGTCCCTTTACATCTGAATTCCCCTCTGTGAAAATCCAGCGTACATTGGTTTTTATGAAGGAAGTCCACCCCCACTAATACCTCATGTATTAACCCTTTCATGACCAGAAACACATGTGGAATCACTTCCTCACCAATCTGTAGATCCACCCAGACTTGTCTGGGTTCTATTTTCGCTCTTTTGTTGTTGGCCATCCTAACTTGTATAGCTTTTATGGGTAGTGTCTTGATGTCTGGTTGTTTCTCTACCATCTGCCAGTATATCCTTTCTGATAATACTGAAACTTGACTTCCTGAGTCAATGACCACCTCTACTTGGGTTTCTGCAATGCATGCTCCCACTTTAGGGCATGCTTGGTTAGCGTAGTTGGGGGCTCTGTCTTCATCATCACAAACCAGATTTCCCACCCATCTATCTTCCACGCTCTTATGTTCCTTCTCTTCCATCTCTCTTCGCCACTGGCTGCACACTATTTGTTCAAGTGCCCAGTCCACGTCCCGAGCTAGCCCCCCTTTGGCGGTCCTGGCTGTTGCGGCCACGTCGGGTGGCACATTCCTACACACTATGCCCACGATTTGACTCTCTGACAGTTTTAGCATCTCCAACTCTCGCAATCGAGCCACTTGTCGCCTGAAGAAGTATGTATACTCATCGTGTGGCTCCCCAAATCTCTGTCTACTTATTTCGTTGAATATATATTCTTGGATTTCTATATTCCAAAAAGCTTGTTTGAGAGCTCTTTCGTATCCCTTAAAGGCTCCCGGTTGTTCACTCAATGCCTCCCACCATCTTTGGGCATGTTCCTGTAGGTGGCTTGCTGCAATAATCACTTTGTCCTCTTCCTCCGCGGGGTACCTGCAGAAGTATCTTTCTAAACTTCGGATATGTTCCCCAGGGGATTCCCACATCTTCCCCGAAAATCTCTGAACCCTAATTGCCTCATTACTTATACTATTCTCCATTACTGTTTATCAATCTCTCTTCACTTGACTGGCTTTGATTACCTCGCCCCCCCCATCCAGTGCTGTTGCTTTCTGTCCTTTTACTCTATAGTGCTACGCTTCCATGTGCTGTTAAATCGTATTTCCCATTCTTTTATTATCGCACCTCCAACCAAGAGAAAAAAAAAATTTATAATTGCGCACGAGTTCGCGTATAGTTTATATGTCTCTATTTAGACCTCCGAAAACCATTAGGGTTAGCGGTAGTTTTTATTAATAACTCGGATAACGTATGCGACTATATATATATCCATTTCCAGCATATTAATACGGCTCAGTGTTATTACTCTAACATGTATATATTCTATTCGTCTTTTCCCTTTTTTTTTTTCTTTTTAACAAAAAAAAAATTTTACAATAATAAAAAAAAATCTACGCTGGGAAAAAAAAAAAATTTTTATTAAGTCATTCGCCGTTTTTCTTTTCTTTAACCTTGTAAAATGCGTGAAAGTATCGGAGTTTTGCTCACTATCCCGACTTCGTGTCAAATCCACTGGTCGTTGCGCCCTCTTTTATTTGACCCTTCTACTATCTTCCTATTCCCCCTCGCTCTCCAGAGGCCCCACAGTTGCGGCGTCCAGTTATAACGAACCGCTTCGCCCGCTGAAGGGTCGTATTAATAAATTCATAGGATTGGCTCTAGTTAACTTAAGATTTAACCTTATAGATATATGAATTCATTTTGTCTCTGCATGGTTCCCGGGCATATTTATGGATAGCGTGTTTGCTTCCAAGCGCCAAACCTATTCGCGATGAGCAAATAAGAATTACACCGCGGGACTTTATAAATGCAGAATAAACCCCGATAGCGACTCAATAAATATTTGCTATCGTTTTACCTTCGCGGTAAATAAGAAAAGGGGTGGGGTTCATTGGCCTAGCTCATCTCAGGGAGTGGTGGTCAATAGACCGTGGACGGGAATTAGGGATTCCGACACTACTGTCTTTAATTGGAAGTGGATTAATATCCTTAATCAATTGTATATTTAATAACTAAATCGATTTAAAAATCCAATCTTATCGATTAGTTTTCCCTGCGCAGAGTGAAGTTCTCGTCTAATTTCGGAGGAGTGCGCTCGCTACCCTATACTAAAGTTCTATAAGCTGGTTATTCAAGGTAGAGCATACGTTTTATTTTAATTATGACATTTTGGCCCCCTAACTATGAATTTGATTGACATAATATAAATACAAAGCGAAAGAAAAATATTCCAAAGATATTTTTAATGTAAAACAATTTATTATACAACAAAAAGAAAATATTAAAATTCATTTAGTTGACCCACCCCCCCATTATTTATAACTCGTGTTTCATTGAATGTTATAGCATACGCATACATGTACGGATTAAATAAAGTATTCTTTGGATTTTGATAAGCCCCACAAGACACATCAATATTGTTCGTCTATTAAACTGCCTCCACGGACTTTGTAGTTGGTACGTTTTATTAAAACAGATTTTAATCATAGAAAATTAAATTATTCCAAAGTTCCAATGGATGACACAATCCGTTTAACACTCGGATTGTGTGGTAATAGCAATTCAATAGGCAATTGATAAAGTTCACGTTACCTCCATATTCCAAAAGCATGGGTTACGATGATAAAGGCTCTATAGCTGGATGATCTCGTGGTTCATTTCTTCGTAGCGATCACTATTCTTTGCCGTCGATGACCGGAATTCGGCGTTCTTTGATTTTCTTCCTTGCAGCACCTTCTGGACTGTGGGGCAGGCCTTCATCGCCTGTCAAGTTGAGGTTTTTACCCCACTCGATGCATGATACACTTTTATTCTGATTACTTTCTGGACCCGTGCAAGAAGACTCTTATCCCCTCTCTATTTTCTTTTATATCCCTTTTTCTTCTCGTCCTTTCTCCTCCATTTTCGTGATCCCCTCCGGCGAAATTCCCTGGTTGCGTCATCCGAATAGACCATGACTGCGTCATTGCGGTCGCCATCGCATCAAAATACATTCGCATTTCAGACGGATCTCGTTTTGTTCCAATTTGCTATCCTCTCGAAATACATTAATCACGCACATATATACATTCGCATGCCACAAACACCCCAACAAAACACGAGTTCTACGATGTTTATTTTTTTTTTCTTTCTTTCTTTTATAGTCTAACAACTACCTCTAAATAAATATATGAATAATATACGGTTAATATTAAAATATTCCCATCACCATTAAATATTAATATTTCCGATTATTGGTAACTTTATTAGCTAATAGTATTAGTAATATATATATACCCATTTCTTTTGTAACTTTAGGCGGACCATCGCTCTCCTCAGTCCGCACCTTGTTACAATAGTAATGTTCTATTTTTTATGTTATCCATATTCAAATAATAGTGCAGTTTTTTTATTTTAAATGTTAATTTAAAATCAATTCAATTATTTTTATACAACTGCATAAATCTATCAAAACTTTTTTTTGTTTAAATTTTGTGCTACGAAGATTAGACGAATTATTTGAAATGCTTGAATAAGTCATCCATATTCTCTTAGATTTGAACATTTGATCTTTAGATGTTGGTGCTATACAGCTGTTATATCCTTTTGAAAATAATAATAGGTGATGTAAATGAACTGCATTTGTATTTATACTGGGTTTAGTTTCCATTGTTTAGTATATTTGCATTTCAATTTCCATTGCTGTATGTGTCTATTGTTGCACATATTATATTGATTGTAAGTAAAAATAAAATTACATAATAGAATTCTATTTGGTTAACTGACTGGCTTGACATTAGGTCATTGTTATGTTTACTGAGTATAAGTCTTGTATCATGATGAAAAATACATTGACATTTAATGCATTATTGGTATACATATATATTTGTATGACTTCGTTATACATATATATTTGTATGATTTCTTTAACTAGGGTTTTTATCCTTTCATTAGATAAGGGAAATTAGTCTATTGTGATATTTATTTAATATAGTATTTAATAAATAAACATTTTTGCATACATTTATATATATTATGTGTATGTTTACTCTATAAAATGATAATGCATGCTCAATCACTTATTTGTTAATCTTACATTTTAAATGAGTTTGATTTGGTCATGGGAGTAAACAAAAGCTGGACTCAATCAGATTGTAAGCTACCCTTATATTGTGGAAATGGCCAGTGTTGTTAATTTAAATGGTTAAATGGATTTTATGCATTACTTGAAGCAGAAAATATTTATGAAATACTTTTATATGCAATTACTTGTTAAATATGTATAATATTGGTTAAACTTATAAATTAGTTTAAAAAATTTTTTTAGGGGAAGAAGTCAGTTATTTTTTAAAATTTTGAAGTTATGCGATTCATGTTTCTTTTTAATATCTTTCATATTTCATTATATTTATTAGATATCAATAAATTTAAATTATTAATAACTTATTTTCACTTGAAATACTTTTTTTTCTTCAAAAATATAATGTTATACTAGCAGCTAATGTGAATATGGCCTGAAGCTGTATTTAGAATTTTAGCTTCTATGTAAAAAACCTATTTATACTAATAAGTAAATAATAATAATAGTTTTATACTGACATATAAAAATATCACAATAATATCACAATAAATATTTTTAAAAAAATAAACTTTTAAAATATATATTTTGTTATATATAACAAAAATAAACAATCTTTTAGATTTTTAAAATAAAAAACGAAGATTTTATAAACTGAAAATAATCTTTCTAATGATAATGTACAATGTTTTTGTTTTGATTTCGATCTCATTTTTTTAATATAGAAACAGAAAACCATTAACACAGCATGACGGAAATTGGCACTAGTTGTACATCATCACATCACGAATAAAAATAAAGTGGCTAACAGGTTTCTCTGGGCATAATTGCTGAGAGATTCTTGACTTTGTTTAAGAAGAAGCTACAATACATCACATCACATTGAATCTGATTTCTTTTCAGTTTACAAATGAACACTAGTGGTAATGATTAAAATATGTATGAAAATATTAAATTAAATATTGTAGTTAATAAAAAAAGTTTGTCTTGTATTAATTTTTTTCAAATATTTGAAATTTTTTATTAGTCATACTTTATTTGCTTATTTTTTTAATGTGAATTTTAAAATAATTTTTCTTTGTTGCTTTGCTTATATGCGAAATCTGAAAATTACAGACCTTATCCCCCATTTTTCAAGGTAAGTTAAGTCTATTTTTGTGTAATTTTTTTTTAATGTGGGTCTTCTGTGGAACCTATCTATCACATAAAACAAGACCCACGTGTATATTACAAAATATTAATATAACAATTTGAAAACTTAAAAAAAATGTATTTATGCAAATAATATTCTAAAATACCATATAGAAATACATAAAATTAAGAAAGTGTGATTAGTTTAGTCTTTTCATAAAATCTTCTAAATCTACAGGAGCTGATGTAGAAAGAAAGAGATTTTTGCCATATATAATTTGCAATGAAATCTCATGTTAACATAAAGAAAGTACATCATTATCAACATTAAATTCTTTACATCTGTGGATAAAAATGCAGATGTAGAGATAAATATTTGATATTAAATTAATATTGATTTCAAAAATATACAAAAAATGTTTTAACATCTCAATTTATATCAGCTATACCTGGAAATATTAAAGTTGAAAAAAAAACATGCATAAAAAGGTAATGAAAATAAAAGTATGTAAAATCTTAGGTAATAAAATTTTCAAATTCTTATCATTAGTTTTAGATATGTAATGAATTAATTAAAAAAAAGAAGATTACAATGAAGATTTATAAAAATGTTCTGGTAGAAAATGAGGATGTATTTCATCAAAAGTAGTTCATGTATGCTTTCTGTCATCTTACAGTAAAATAAAAAAACCTATGTAACATGCATCGAATTTTTCAGTTTGACAGGAGATAAAAATTCACTGGAAATCTCATCAAACATTTAATCGAAAAGTGAAGCAAATATTAAAAAGTTGTTTCATCAATGTGTAAAACCTTTTGTAATAATACTTCAGAATATATTCATTAGAGTAAAAACTGTAAAAAACAAGTAATGGAAATGTTTTAAAAACTATTGTTTAGTTTATTTAATAATGTCTTACAAACTCATTTTTAACAAAATTAAAAGCAGTAATTTAAAATAAATTTAATTATTAGTAATTTAAAAAATAATAATAATATGCATAATAGTAACAATGTTCCAGATGTAAAATATATGCAATAATATGAGTTGTATTCGCAATTATCAAAATTAATTTATAAATATTTTTTATGTTTCATTGTAATATTTAATAAATCTGGATTAAATATAAGTTATGCAATAATTTCAAAGTTATGTATTTTCAAAAAAAGTTTAAATAATATGCAAGGTTCATGCAAAATCATTTATTAAACTTTAATTGCATTTTCTGTTTCATTCATATCACATTCTTTAAGTTTAATTATATAAAAATGCAGCATAAAATTACATTTCCAAAATTATCAACATCTGATCCACTTTTCTTGTAATCCTTACATCAAATCTTTAAAAAGACTGCACTTCTCCTAGTACACTTTTTACAATGTCATTTAATTTTAAACAAAAAGAAAAATTTACTTTGAATAATAATTTTTTTAAAAAAGTTAGTTTTCAAAATTTGAGAGATATGAAAAGGATTGCTAAGCAGTCAAAAGAAAATTAAATAAAATATTATGGAAAATGCATTAGAAGGAATGCAATTTTTCTAAAAACAAAATCATATATATTTTTTTACTATAATGAATTATATAATTTTCATGTTGTATTGATGTGTAGATAAAATATTAACAATAGAATTACAGAACTGTGTAATAAAAACGATTCTCTTATGAATTAATCATGGAATACAGAAAAAATAACTTATTAGCAATAAATCAGAGAATTTCATAATATACTAGTTTAATAAAAAATGTTAAAAAGAGTTTTTAGTTTATATTGAACACTGATGTATGTTCATTAACAATTCATATCTGTAATTTTGTTTTATTTGCACTATTATAATGTGGTATAATGTATTAAGAGTAGTAATTTTTTAATTAAACCCATTCAATTTACAATAACTATAATAATTTAATGTTGTGGAAGGAATGCATTAAAACTGACACACTCACTCTCTCATCAATAATTGTTTCAAAACCATAGTTGGACCACCCCTATGGTTAGAGCTTTGTCTTTAAATAACTCAACAATTATTGGCCATGCTTAAATCTGTTTGAACATATTACAAGCCAGATTTTTAAATTAGCATATTAAAAAATGCATAAATTAAGCTTATATATTACAGAAACGAGAAAGTTTCTCATTTTTAACTACCTGCAACATTAATTTTATTATTTTATTTAGGATGTAATAATTAATATATATATATATATGTGTGTGTGTGTGTAATACTGTGGAATCATCTGCTCTTTGCATATGTGATGAAATTGACACACACTTTCTAGTTAAATATAATTTAGGCAAGGTTAATAATTTATTGTTTATTTAAAGAATATGGTTTTAAAGCAATTATTGATGGAAGTGTGTGTATCAATTTTACTGTGAAAAGATTAGTTACTTCCATGATGTTATATATATAAATTGCTGTATTATTAATAATTATAATAATTAGAAAATAACCCAAAAATAAAGAAAACTTTTTTTAAATGAAATGTAGTAAATACAAAACATATTTGAAGTGATAAAAGATAGGATATGCAGATAGTTGATTTAGAAATATTGTGATGTTTTAATACTTTAATAGACACTACTTTAACAGCTTTAAAGAATATATTTGAAAAATAACAGAGATAAAAAATATTTTATAATAAATGCTTTGGTTTGTTGTGCACTACCCCCCAATAATTGTTTTTCAACTGCAATTGGAGCTTATAGATTGAACTTGAAATAAAAGTATGGTGGTAGGAGTCTACATAGGAATAAAATTAATTAATTTGTAAATCTCCCACATTTTTATATAAGTTCAATTTAAAAAAAAATTTTTTTGGTGTTTAGTGCATGATAAATAAAAGCATCTATGATAAAATATTTTTAGTATTAAGATATTTTGCAATTCTTTTTTTGTTAGGCAATTGATGCCTATATGAATTCAATTTTAAATATATTTATTACTTACTGTAATATATATATATATATATATATTGTAAATATCAATAGATCGATATTTATACATATACGTTTCCATTACAATATATATATATATATATATAAATGCTAAGTGTCAAATCACTTAAAAAATTTTAATTTTAGAACTTTTATTCATTCAAAAGATTGCAGAAAGTGCTTTAAATCAATTTGACATTTGTTATTTCTGCAATAAGTTAATATGCATACCTCTCATGTATATATCAGATTTAGTATGTGTACATTATTACTTTTATATCTAATAAATGATTAATTCAAGCTTTCAATTGAAACCCCCAAAATTTACCCATTATTTAAAATGTATTAAGCTCCATTTTAAAAGCTATCAATTGATACCAAAAAATCTCTATACTGACTTCTCACACATCTTATTTAAACTATATCTATAAAACTATCAAACACAAATAAACAAACATACAGATAATATAAGTTGAATATGAAAACATTTAAAATAGTTGTCATTTTAATTTTTATGATAAAATATTAAGTAATTGTTCTTAATAATAATAATAAAGCAACTGGGTTTATTAGCAACACAATAATTTAGACAACATCAAGAATAATCACAGTAGAAATGGAACCTAAAATTATTTTAAAATTTTAAGCAAATCAATTCTTTAAAAATATATCATAATATAATATTAATATACTATAATATTAATAAGTCAATAAGCTAATACACATGCGCTTTGCAGATGTCACTATATAAATGAATACTCCCACTTTTTCAAACACAAAATAAAGTCTTTAAGAAAATATAGAATGAATCCATCTATATTTTCGACCCAACCATATATGTATGGGCAAATCTGAAGTGTTTGAAATGAAGAGCATGAAGTTATTAATTGATCACTTTAAATTACTTTTTTACTACATAAATGAATGACGCCAATATTGATAGTAAATTAAAAACTATTTTTCTCTTTTTAGGATTATTATAATATTATTTATATGTTATGTACATTTTAGCAGAAAAGGTAGTTAAATCTTAATTTTAATTTTATTCATGTTGAGCAGCTTTCAATATGGATATGTAACATTCATAACCAAAGTTTATTTGGTGTTCATGCAATGAACATTCAAATAATCTTAGATTGCTATGAATATGACATCCATGTTGAAAGCATGTTCAGCATTAATAAAATTAAAACTAAAGTTTAAATTATATAAAAGTCTATCATTTCTGCTGGAATGTATAAATAATATAAGTTTGGATAATACAGAAATTATTTTTTCAAAATATAAAACATGTCTATGATCACCTATGACTATCAATCTAGCAACAATTTAAATAAAAATGTAATTAAAACAGTTGTAAACTCTCCATACACCACCATTTGCTAGCCTTAGTAATCAATGAATGCAAAAAGGTTTGTGCATAGAATACTGTATCAAGTGCCTACTTCTCCAATATCCCCTGACTAGTTTCTAGCTTATAACTTTCATTAGTGAGGAGCCTTAGATCTTAGAGCACTGCACTTATATCCTTAGGATCTAATGCAACTCTCCAGAAGTCATCTTGTATCTATTTAGTTAACTATAAAGCTATGAGCACAAGATGAAAACACAATATTTTTTTCCAGTTCAAGCTCATTATTAAATAGGTAAAAGATGGTTGCTGGAAATTTGCATTTGATTCTAAGATCTTGATGCAGTGTTTTCAGATCCAAGGGTCCTCAAACTAGAAACTAGTTTGGTAATATTGGATAAGTAGACACAAGATAAGAATTTTACACACAAGCCTTCTTGCATCCATTGATTATTAAAATGTGCATTGTGTGACACTACTATATAGAGAGTTCGCTACTGTTTTAAACAGCTTGTGTAAGCATAAGAAATGGTAGTCATGTGATAATTAAAAAGTTCTATAAAAATGAAAATATATAAAATTTAATTTAAAAAAACTTCTAGCAGATTTTTATTTGAAAAAAAAGAAAGGAAAAAATTAATTTATAAATATTTGTATTATGTCTGGTTGTAAAAATATTATTTAACTTGTAATAATATATTGTTTACAATAAAACATTTCTTCATTTTTCACACTATTATGAATTTAGGAATCAATAATGATTATCATGAACCAAAATATTCCAAATAGTTCTGCAGAATCATTTCTGAAAATTTTTTTTCCATTGAGACTACTCAAAACATTCACTGTGAATTAAATATGATTTTGTCATCCTAAGGTGATAGCATATATGAATCAACAATATTAATTTAAAAAATTTCAAATTCAAACAAGTTTAGGAATTATTTTTTCATATGGCTTCTCTTTGAACAACCTAAATAACCATTCATTCACTGATGAGTAAATAGATATCTAACTATTCTCACATTAGAAAAGCAAGGATGGAAAAATGATGAAAAAGAAAACCTCACCATTTAGTGTTTGTCAAACTGGTGACTAACTTCACTTTTAATATTTCTTTTTGTTGTACTGTTAGAAAGACTTTCACTCTACAAAGTATGTGGTTAATACAAAAATCTTTTTTAAAATTATATAATATCAAAACCTTATTAGTTTTCAAGTATTTATCATTGTTATTGTTGATTATTTTTCATTTTTCTATTTTTTTATTAAATTATTAAAATTCTAAGATTGTAAAAAAGAAAAAAAAATTCCGTGAATTTTTTTTTACCCTGTCTCATATCAAATATATTTTAATTTGGTTAATTCAAATTTTCTAATAAAATTTATATTTTAACCATCAATATTTTATTATTTTTTTGAAATTTGTTTTGAAAGTTCTAGGTTTACATTTCAATATTTTTTTAACAAAACTCAAATTGATTGCAGCAAGGAAACTTAAATAGCAATTGACTGAAAATATACAATAATAGAAGATTGATGGCATATTTGAAAGCGAAAATGTGTGATAATATAAAAATATTACTTTAACAGAAAAATGTTTTAAAAATATAACAAGCAATATTTATGTGCAATATGGTAGATTTCATTTTCCACCTATATCATTATTTATTCATATCTATTCTCTAATATCTATGTTTCCTACTTTATTTTCGCATCTTTCAAATAGTTAATATGAAACTCATTATTTAAGTTGTAGTTTATAATGAAACCAGATTTATAACATAATCAATAATATTTTTAGAAGCATGCTTATTAAGACATCATATCAATGATCATCATATAGTAAAAACAGCAAACTCTCCATACAGAATTGCCACCCAATGCAAGTCTTAGTAATCAATAGATGCAAAAAGTTTTTTGCATAAAGTCCTTATCTAGTGCCTACTTATCCAATATCCTTAGACTAGTTTTTAGCTTGTAGTTTTTATTAATGAGGAGCTTTGGATTTGAGAGCAGTGCACCTAAATCTTAGGATCTAAGGTGAAGCTCTGGAATCCACTTTTTACCTATTTAGTTAACTATAAACCTAGGGGCTCAAGATGAAACCATAATAATGTTTTCATTCCAAGCTAATTTGTTGTATAATCATATAAATCTGAACCCATTTCAGTATCTATACATTTTGATGTCTTTGGCACTACTGTTTGGAGAGTTCACTATTATATTAACAGCTTGTTAAACATAGGAAATGGTGATTATGTAATGTTTTAATGGTTTTAGATCATTGTTAACTTAGAAAAAACTAACAAAAATCAAAATTACAAAATACAATACAATTGCCTTGTAAAATATCTCTTATTCATCAGTAAATAGATAAAACACTAATCAAATGATATCTTCTTTTCAACTTGTTTTTATCTCCTTTTAATATTCTTAGCTTTGTGATTAGTATCTGTAATGATCATAATCTGGAGTTAGATGAAGCAAACAGTCTTTGTTTCAAAACTGATTAGTTCTCTAATTATCTTATGGTTAATGGTTGCTTAGTTATAGCTAGCTATGATTAGTTCTCTAATTATCTTATGGTTAATGGTTGCTTAGTTATAGCTAGCTATAGTATCAAAGATGCTGGCTTAATATAGATTTGTTAGATATGTGTTAATGCACTGACTATAAAAACATTTGAAGGTTTTAATATAATCTGTTATCAATTAATAAAATTGGTTTCCTCTTTTGTAAAAAAGGTTTTAACTTAATTTGCCTCAAATAAATTTCATCCTTTATCAAAGGTAGAATATTTATTGCTATATTAATAAATCTATCCTTTAAGATTGTATTAGCTTCAATTAAATTATTAAACATACATGCTGTATTATAAAAAAATTGTGTGTGTATATATATATATATGTAAATTATTAATCAATGTCTGTATTAATTATATATATATATATATATATATATATATATATATATTGTCAGATCTATTAAAATTACTCCAGCAGAATTGCTAAGCATTATTTTCAATTATTAAAACATTGTTTTTAGGTTTTTGCATGTCAATACCATTTCGGTCTTTTTTTTTTCTAAGATAATTTAAATTAATTTAAAAAAGTAGATTACCCATTATTAATTTTAATTTGCCTCTACCCCAATAACTCACTTTCTAATTTGAAATAAGGAATTGAAAAAAAAAAAATCATTGCTCTTAAAAAAGTATAAATTTTTCATTTGAAACTCAGTAGTGAGAAAACATTAATTATTTATTCAAAATGGATATATTAAAATATAGATGAGACGAACAAGATATTGAACTAATATATTCTTCCAATCACTAAATTGAAAAACTGTAGCTAAAGAATTTTAATCTTTTTGTATTTTTATATTGGATTATTTCCATCATCCATACTATGAGAAATTCTAACATCTACAAAGCTTAAACTTGAAATGATGAAAAGAAAAATGTGCATCTATGAAATACCATGTGAATGTGGAAGAACATATATTGGTGAGACCAATCATCCCATTGAAAAGCACTGGCAAGAACACAAACTTATGATTGAAAGTGAGAAAACAGATGTGTCTAAGGTAGCAGAACATGTATGTGCCAATAAACATATATTCAATTGGGAAAATACAAAAATATTAGAAAGAGAAGATAAGGTACAAAGAAGAAAATTTTAAAAAAACTGCTCACATGACAATGGCATAAAATCCCATAAACCAACCTAGTGTGACTATACATAATATATGGAAACCACTAATCAAATGCTCTTAAGAAAAAGTGGAGAAATCAGGAGGAACCTCATAGATAAGTATATGAAATTACTACAGACTATTGCCTTTGGCAGGATGGCTCAGTTGGTTAGAGCATTACCTTAAAATTCAATATTCAAGAATCTAAGAATCCAGGTTCGAATTCCATTCTAATACTTTACTGGACAGCCAGAAACACCTGGAAAAGAGTAGAGAATAATACCTCTTGAAATGTTGTGCATATACTAACCTGTTTGATGTGCTATTACTAATAGTTTATTTGGAATATTTAAATAAAGTTATTTTTTAAAAAACATTCACTACACATATTAGATGATGGAAATAGTCCGATATAAAAATACAACTAGAACACCATCATTACAAACCTTCAGGAAAACACAATTTTAACCTTTGTATCTTCACTATGTAAAACCGTAGTAAACTCTCCAAACAATAGTGCAAGATTTTATAACCAATTAATAATTTTAGTGAATAATGCTTATGGCTATAATTTTAAACCAGCATAACATACATGCAGTCAGCTTCTACAGTTAAATCATAATGAAGATGAGCAACAAGATAATAATTAAATGTGTAAAACAATGTTTAAGAATTAATGACCAAAACTAAATTAGTTAGTCCTTTTGTGAATAAAATAATATTATAAACCCAAAGGAACATGGAGTTTTAGTTCTCTCTAAGTTTTTCCATATGAGTTTGATTTTTTAAAAAACATTATTGTAGAATATCTTGACAAATACATAAAAAGAAAATATACACAAAACTTAATCAAATTGAAATTGTTAGTTAACAAAAATTAATATAAACACAAAATTATAAATGGTTGTAAAAAGTAAAATCTTACACTCTGAACAACTAAAAAGAAAAATACAAATATTTTTTTATAAAGGTAGTAACTTGAAAAATATTGAGTGTTTCGCTTGATGACCTTTATTTTCAAAGCTAGTTCTGAATTTATTTATTTTGATATCTTTGAGTAAGATAGTTATTGAAATGCTATAAATATTTTATATGAAATGTTTGATCTGTTATTAATCCAAGGTTACTAATGTGAATATATTATTTTTTCATTATTATTTACAATTAAAAAAGATATAGTTGAGTAGAGATTAAATGATTTACTCATATTATAATTCAATGATTTATTTGCATAAAAAGGAAATGAATAATTTCTATCTCTATGATTTCTATGATCAGTGAGTTTAAATATTATCTACAGATAAAATAACTGACAAGAATGTATAACCAAGGCATTTATAATAGCCTTTATTTAATGGAACTGTAAAAAAAAGTATTATTTACCAATATCTGGATGGTGAAAGTTTAAGTAATATTTCATTTGTGTTAGCTTTATTAATTCTTAAGCACTCGTTGACTTTAAGTTCTGATAAAAAGGTATAATAAATATAAACTAATTAAATGTATTGAATCAACTTTGGGCAAAACACTGCCAGAATCATAGTGCTGAGTAAAGTTATGCAGTAATAATTGATGTGATGTAATATGTAAATGAGGCACAATATGCAAATAATGCAATTAGATATTCCATTTTTCAGATAATAGAACACATGAATCCTTTTGCTGAGAGGATGTGTGTTCTGCAATTGTCCAAGCCTTTTGGCTTTTTTTTCTGATCATCTCTTTCAGAGAAAATTATTTTAACATTGGGTGAAAAAAATGTGACTTGTAGCATACTCATGATCAAGAAAGATTGATCTATATTCAGTCTTTTATTTTTTCTATTGTACAAATATACTTGTTGGGTGATTTTCATGGATCTATTTGCATGAGATTACTGTAATACTCAAGTCTTCAGAAAGGGTTAACACATGCAACTTTATAGACTACCTGAGGAGCATCCTCCCGAGGTATCTTGTCTTTAGAATTGTTCAATAAGTTATTAAGAGGAGGTGGTGATCTAAAGTTAACCCTGTACATGTTAGTGGAAAATGATCCTAAAGTTATTAGTTTTATTAATAAATTACCAATACCTTATTACTAATGAATATTAGATGACTAATTTGATAGGATATTGAATGGCTATTGTAAAAAGCCATAAGCTTGTTTGAAATATAAAAAAAATGTTTTGCTTTATTCAATCAGGATTGTAGCCACATTGCTGGCAATTATCTTTAAATCTGTGTTAATGGATGTGAGTTATGAATTTTTAATATTAATGGTGATCTGAAAGTATTACCATATCTGAAATTAAACAACAGGCAATATTTATGATGTATGATAATCTATATTTCATTAAACATTTGCATTCTATGACAAAATTTTGAAGATAATGTTTTTTTGAGAAATTTCTTGAGAATAAAAACATTAAAATACAAACAAATTTCCACACTGTTTTGTTGTCCATAACATATAATATTAAATGTTTCTAAATTGATTATATTTGATAGCATAGTCAAGTGCTGAATTCACAATACCAGTGGGGTCAACAAATAACAGATAGTGAAATGGTTTTTGAGTATGAAGATTAATTGTGAAAAATCAACAATATATTTTGAAGTTTATTAAAATAAGATTTGGATATATTGAAGGTTAAGTGCTGTTTTTAATACAAGTCAGTATACACAAAGAGGATTACTGACTCTAAAGTAATAAAAGAATTTATAATTCTATAGGAAAATAAATAAATTATCTTCAACAACTGCCATTAGCTATATGTAAATTGAAAGTAATAATCTCCACCACATCTGATCTCCTGAAAAATGATTGCCAATGATATATAATCTTTATATCAGGAATAATTTTAAAATATTTTCAAATAAATTGGGATAATCATATTAGTATTAGAGTATTGAGTATAAAGAATAAACATCAATAAAATATGATGCAGTTTCATTAAAATATTTTTATGTCAACTCAAATGTTAGTAAAACATGGTCTGCTTATACAATTGAGTAAATATAATTGTGTTGACAAATCAGTTAATAGGGACTTAGATTGTCAGAAGATTATAGATTTGATAAACAAATCAAAAAAAAAAAAGATATGGAAAAATTTAAATATGACATTTTTAAATTAGCCAAGTGTGCTGGACTGAAACTAGAATATTAAATGGTTTGGAAGTCATCTGCTTTAAAAATAGTCTAATGTAAAAGCTGTTGTAAAATTTCTGTTAAGTAAAAAAACAAAAGATTCAATTTGATATTATGCCATCAGTACAAGAATGATAGAAGTTAGATTCAAAATAAACTCTTTTAATAACACAGTAATCTAAGTGTATGTTCCTATATTAAATTATGTAGATATATAATAGAATACTTTTACAGAAATCTTAATTTTAATTCATGATGATGTATTTCTTAAATATATTCCTTGTCAATGGAAAAGATTAAAAAGCTAGGAGTGGAAGTAATAGTGGAAGATAATAACAATTAGTGGGCAAATATAGCAGTGGAGAAAAAAAACCATAAGAATGACTAAAAATTTTTTTAGAATATTATATTACAATCTAAAACATAAAATCTAAAAGAATGACTTCAGAAAATTGACATGAAGATTGAATGATAGAAAGATAAAGACCAAAATAGATATAATAGTTATAAATAAAAATATGCCATATTTTTCAGAAATAAAAAAAGGTGATCAAAAAGAGTAGATAAAATAGACAAAAATAATTTGAAATTCAGTGCACAAAAAAAAAAGATATTGGTAAATATAAATTTAGATAAGTTATTCAATATGATGAAAAATCTTAAAAGATAATGATAATCAAAACATATAATAATGAAAAATGTTGGAAAAATATGCAAAAGAGCTTACTGAAATTGCACAAATATCTTATAATATTAAAGGAAATATAAAAAGTGAAAATGATAATGAGTCCGTTAAATAGTTAAAAAAATAATGTTTATATGATGGAGATGTTTTTCTTCAAAAAATTTATGGGCTGTGAAATATTATATGGAAAGAAGTTATAGGTCTTAAAAATGTGAATAAAATCCTTGTTAGTACTAATCTATAAAAAAGGAAGCAAGACAGAATGTAAAATTTCAGAATCATTGCAATTAAAAAGAAAAATTATAGGCCCAGTCAACAAAATATTTGTCAAATGAACAAAGTGGATTGAGAAATATAATAGCATCATATATAAGTTACCAGTTATCTGCATCATTGTAGAGAAAGCCAGAATAAAAGGAAAACATCTATATTTATGTTAGTTGATTTTTAAGAATCTTTTAATAACTTTGGCTAAATATGACATGGGAAGTACTTAAATAATATGGAGGGGAAAAAAATAATCAATTTAAAGAATGTCTACAAAAATTCAAAAAGCAGATATAAGAATATACAAAATTGGAAAACAGAGAAGATTTAATCTCACCAAGCATATTCATCTCATGTTTGCATGGAGTGATGGGTAACATCTCATATTTGTATAGAGTGATGGCTAACCTTTTAAAAAATATGAAGAAGCAACAGTGCATAAATAAAAATATAATAAGTTAAGGTGTAGAATTGTTATAATAAACACTATGACAACAATACTGGCATCAATAGGGGTTTTAGCATTCCATTATCAGATTTTCAAAAATATGGATGGCTGAATAGTTGGAGGATGGAGATAAGTGAAGCCTGCCCATTAAAGTTTGAAGCTTTGCAATCTTAATATAAACTGAGCACTCATTATATATGTGTGTGAGAGGTGATGATCTGGACCAATTGATAAGAGTGGATAGCTAAAGACAGATTGAAAGTCTATGTTCAAATCCTCTTTAATTATATATGTCCTGTGAAGTTTAATGCAGTGGTAGAGTGATCAACTCTAGAACTCAAGATCTATGAATAGCATCTTCAGTTTTGTCTGTTTTAATATTCAAACTTTTTATGTACTTTGTGATTTTTGTTTTATTTTATATAAATATAATCAGACAAAAAAGAATAATAATTGGAAAAAAGAAAAAGAAAAATTGATAGCACTATACTAGACAATATTAAAAATTTTGTATATTTTTGAACTAATATTAGTAATAATAATCTTGATTATCAAAATAAAATAAAATCAATAATTGTTAAAGCAATTACATGTCTATAAGCCAGGGATAGGGGAATGATGTCAAATTAGTACCTAGATGTACTAGACACATACATATTTATTAAAACATTATACAAATGTATGAATGTATAAAATTGATCCAATACAATAATGTACAAAAAAAGTGAAATTTTGCTTAAGAAAAGTTATAAAAAAATAAATTACTACTGATTTATCATATAGGGAAGATTGAAAGAGGATTAGTAGCTAAAAACTTAAATTTTTAGTTTATCCAAGAGCATATCACATGAAAGAATGTTGCAGATTTAATTAGCATTGACTTGACTCTGTAAAAAATGACTGCCAAGATTGATTTAACATATTGTCATGCATAAATAAAAAAGAAGTAGAGAATATTTTTTAGTTAATCCTAAAAAATGAAAGGTTTTACCAAGACTGCTAAATTATTTTACACTGATATATTAAATAATGTGCTACATTGATTATGTATGACTTTTATGTAAAATTATAATATATTTTTGGAAAATAGATATGAAACATTTTATTGTTTTTATGAAGAGTAGAAACTATAGCTAAAATAGCTATAATAAATCAAAACATTTTGACAATATGCAATGAGTTAGACAAAGTTGTGTAATGTTTATCTTATTCAACTGATACATCGAGTATCCAATGAGAGAATCCATATTTAATCAAGATAAATGAAGATTGCTTATTGATGAAAGAAACATCAGCAGCATTTGATGATATGATATTTACAATTATAAGCAGAGAAGATCTCAAGTTAGATAATGTAAATATGACAAAGTATAAAGTAAACAAAGAAGCTAGAAAAAAATAATCACAGATTGATCAGAGGAATATCAGTATGCTGATTGTAAAGTAAAAAATTAGATTGAATAATAGGCTTTTACTACTGGTAATAAATATATATTCCCACAGAATCTGAATTCTTCAATATCTTTACTTTATATGCAAAAGTGTGTAACGTTTTTTATATCCCCAAAAGTATTTATGTACTATTTCTGATTTTACTGAATCAAGTCAACACACTAGAAATATGTGTGATAAAAAAGATGAGATCCCAAAGTCATATTCTCTAATATATTTTTAGTAGATTTTTATTTTAACGAGTACACACACATGTATATATATATTTAATAATCATTTTTTATTTCATTTTTTTTCTCTCTAGGATGGTAAAGAGCAGATGTTAATTTTCTTTCTCACCAAATGCAAACTTTAATTTCCATAAGTAATTATTTAATTGTATTTATACATTTTTATTTATTTTAAAAAGTAAATTCGTTTTATGCTTGAGTAAATACAATCCTAAAATAAACGGTGATTTATAAGGGAAGAAAATTACCAAATTTCATCGGATGAAGAGTTTTATCGAAGAGGCCAACTGTAATAAGTCGAATAACCTTAAAAAACAGATAAAAGGGTAAAATGCCAAAAATATTACAGTTAAGAGGATAACTAAAACAATTCGGAATGGATTATTAAACCAACTGTCGAAAATCAAATATTTTTACAAGAAAAATGTTTATATACATATACAATTTTTTTTATCATCAATAAATAATAATCTACTACAGA
Organism: Epiperipatus broadwayi; assembly: GCA_028023455.1. Taxonomy (NCBI): domain Eukaryota; kingdom Metazoa; phylum Onychophora; class Udeonychophora; order Euonychophora; family Peripatidae; genus Epiperipatus; species Epiperipatus broadwayi. The sequence goes on along the minus strand of JAQFVV010013441.1, from coordinate 98,896 downwards.
AAAATTCTTTTCTCCAACACTTCTTCATAGAGACCTACTATATCGAACTATTTTAAGTTAGAGAGTAAAGGTCGCAGATTAATTTGGTTGATCAAAGTATCGACAGGCTAATTGTAAAAAATAAAAATAGACTGTAACATGAAATTTCACTGCTGGGGGTAAACATGTCATATTTCTAAGAATCTGAGCCTTTAAATATATTTACTTTATATGTAGAAGTGAGTATTGAATCTTTTTTATGCTTCAAAAAGTGTGTTCATATATATTTATCTGATTTTATGGAAATATATGCGATGCGTTCTTTTTTTTTTTTTAATATTTTTATAGAAATGGTAAAGAGGATAAACAGTGTATGTACATATATATATCACAAACACTTTTAAACTTAATTGATGTTAATATATCATCGTAAATAAAGCTTTTTTCTAGAATGCTTTATACCCCTTATTATTCTTTAAAAATTTCACTTGTTTATCGATTATCGTTTTTTCCCCTTCTACACTCATTCGTTCTTAAATAAGATTATGATTTTTTTACATAACACTACCAATACGGTTTTGAGTTTGAATTTATTTATCTCATCTATTTTTGTTATTTCCAACATATATCTTATATTTTCTGCAGTCTTAGCTTTATATTTAAATACAAATATCATGTTTTACAATTAAAAATTGAACGAAATTGGATACCTTGATTAAAAATTGTTTTAAATTTAAGTATCATATTAAATATATCAAGTACATTCTGCATCACTTTTATATATAGAAGAATTAAATAAAATAATAAAGATTTCTGTAAGGCTTTTATTAATATTGCACAGAAGTATATTTTACCTCAAAAATGGATTGTGCCTTATGTAAGATGACATTTTACAACATTTGAACAATGTCTAAATAATATTTAAGCTATTTTCTATTGAAAAAATGTTGTTTGTGACTTTGTTTTTTTTCTTTGCTGAATGGTTTGATTAGTTGTGATGATTTTGAGTCTTACCTTCATTGATTCCATTACTCTACAGCTTATTTCCTGTTCAACCAAAATATTATCAAAGCGATTGAAAGAGATATTCATATGCATTAAAAAAATTAAACTTTCATTACATATTTTATTTGATATTTATGGATTTAGTATTTGAAGTAAGTCCTTTTTCCTACTTTGATTATGTTAAGTTGTATTGATATTCAAAATTCACTGTATATATATATTAAGCAACATTATATATATATTGTTGTTGTTTTTTTTTGCAGCACTGAGATTCTTGTTTTCAGAAAGTATGAAAGTTATATAGCATCTGTTTTGTTGTTGCATTTATTTATTTTTTTAGATAAAATGTTTCTTTGTTAATTATTTTAAGACCTGTCATTTTTTTTTATCGCTGCTGAAAATTATTTTTATCTTCATATATGATTCTGGTAATAAAAATAGCTGAAAGTTAAATCATTGTTTTAATTAAAATAAAAATGACTAAACATCACATATTCATCATTGTTTATGTGCACACAAGCTGTTTACACAAAATTTCTTGCATCCATTGATTACTCTGGTATGCACTGAGTGGCACTACTGTATGGAGAGTTTAGCCTCTGTGTAAAATAAAAATGTTTTTTTTCTTGTGATTATTTCTTTTATAAAGTAGAAATAAGTATTTGGAGGGTATTAAACTCAATCCGATTTTGAAGCTGCTTGATTTAATTCCTAAAGAATGTTAGCAAATCAATTTATTACTTAATAAAAATAGTGGTTAGTCAGTCATTTTCTTAAAGATAAATATTTATTTTTAGTCTTTTGCAGTCATAGATATGATCATTCTAATTTATTCTTCATTATTGTGGCATTAAAAATAATATGCAAAATAAATCTGGAAAAATTACATTGTGTATTATATTTATTACATAAAATTTATATAAATTCTTTAAAAATTATTTTATACTATTGGAAAATTACAACATATACATACATTAGAGTTAGAATACTAATATAACTTAATATACTTGGAGATCAGATGTAATTGTAGAGGATTTGAACACAGATTTTTAAGCACCCTTCAACTATTTACTCTATCTCATACAACTAATACACATGATCATACACATGTGAAAAAGATAAATGATCTCCAATATACATATTTCGTGCTGAAACAGCAATCGCCCTTCCATTAAAGTTTGAAGATTTATCTTAATATAAACTGAACACTGATTATATATATTGTATCATTTCATTCTGGAAGCCAGACACTTGTGGCCATGTTGTGTGCCAATTGTAACCTTTTAGTCGGGCAACCACATTATGTGCCACTTATAAGCTTTTACCCAGCTCTTAGACAATTCTAACCTTTTCATAATAATATGAGTATGATAGCTGTTATAATTTGTAACCAATACAATATCTGTTACAAAATGGAACTTGAGGCTATTCTGACTTCTCAGGTATATGGTGTATTTCTAGATTTAGTTGGCACACCATTTATAACCTTTTTGATCGAATGGATTGATGGATGCTTTTCCATTCCCAGCTAACATTATTTATAAAGCCTATTGGGATCAATGATGATGGGATAGAACATCCATAATCATATTTTCCAGGGTGCCAAATTGCAACTTCAATGAAAATATTGAGGCTAAACCTTTCTTCAATAACTTATTAATAGATTTCAGTAATGATATCTAATGAATGGGTTAATAAATAATCAATAGACTAAGAGAACACTGAGAATGCATTAAAAATAATAATATTAATACTCTTGGAAACTCATGGTTGTTAAAGAGAAGAAACTTTAAGCTCAACTCCCATTACAATTTATATTCTCAGCACACTTCCCATTCACTATCATTAAAGTCACAATTAAAATTTGGTTTCAGATTATAAATAGTTCTATGTCCATCTCCACCCTCCTGATCCATCCCTCCATCATCCTCACATACATAGGTCTATTGCACTTCTATCTCTTTTACTGTCAAATTTTCCATCATGCTAGCTCATTTATCTCCTATTATAATCTCTTCTCAGGGTTTTAGAATAATAAGGTCTGGAGGTCGAACAAGCTGCTATGGATTATTGGTGATAAACACCCCTCTCATGATCACCTCCAAGGTTGATCTTCGCTGACTTTAATGTAGCCAACATCTACTTACATTAAAGCTCGAATAATTAAGCTTCCATTAAATCTTTTAAAAATAACATATTATAAACACTTTCATAATTAAAGTAAAATCATAAGGAAGTGCATCCAGAGAGGTGTTTGAATACAATGGATGGGGAAAGAATTTTATGCCCACCCACTGCATCTACTATCACCCAATAACCACCCCTATTCATAAACTATATTTCAACTATGCTGGATTATTTCTGGAGTATTGGTAATCTTGAGTATTGATGTGCTACATAAGCTCAAAAAATTAACCATTTAAATAAATTTTACTGGATATTATTTACCAAAATGATGCTTCAAATATAAATAATAATGTATTGATGTATGATTGGATTTGAGATTTCTAGATTGTAATAACCCACAAAACATTGAGACATACATGAAATTTTATTTAAAAAAATAACAAATTTTATTAACAAATTATAACTCAATAAACAATATGTACATTAATGCTACAGTTTACACGCTTTCCCCTGTTGTACAACCGTATGATATAAAAAAAATCCCTAAATCAATAGATAATTTTAAGAGGTTTTAAAACATAAATATTAATTTTTAATTATTAGGGAATCATGATTGCCCTGGAGTAATACTAATAACAGATAGATAAAGAGACTAGTTACCTTCATATATCTTTTGTTCTTACTTTTAACTAAGACATAGTACTAAATTTCTCTCCCCGGTGTTTAATGCTTTCAATTACTGATTTATTTCTAAGGATAATTCTCCCAATAATAAAATGTAATAATTTCCACTAATTATTTTAATCTATTATGCCTTCACCCTATGCTTTACAATGGAGATATTTTATGTATGGTGGGACTAAGTTAATTTTAGTTACTTTTCAAATGTCAACAAATCGGTATCTAGCTTAATCATTATCACACATGCATACACTCTATATTCATGTTCTTGTGACAATAATAATATTTCAGTAATCTTACCATTCCAGTGAAGTTCTCAGCTGGATGTGGATATATTTTCTAGATAATTTTATATACGCATTGCTTACGATGTTCTCAGGTTTTATTTAACCCTTAAGTTTAATATTTATTTACGTTATTATTCTTGGCTCTTATTGATCAATTAAAATATATCAACAAAACAATGTTCAAGTATACTAATCGCACACACACTATCCGCACTCATCCTGACATCAAATTGAGTTTGTGACCCTGTAACCAACATTTATAAGTAATACTTAGCAATAGCTGTAATTCATACACCCGTAAGGAATATCAACATTAATATGAGGTAGGCAGTGACCCGAATAAGAGAAAACCTTTTCACTAAGGTTGAGGTATGCTAGGATTTTATCGCTAGTCATACAGAGAGACTTGGGTTTACCTATTAACCTCTGGCCATCAATAAAGAAATCATCTTACGGTGTAGAAAATAACCAAGTGGGAAAACTCTTCCACTGTATTTAAATACTTTATAAATATGGAATAAATATCTTAGTGAGCGAGCTAAACTACGACTCCACTAGCTTGGTGGGGACTCTTTGTCCATCCACATATACACAGGTCTAACATCAATTTGTACAAGTAAAACTTTCACATCTACATTCCTCTTGCGAAATAGTACACCAGAACATGAGCCAACAATTTTTCCAAGCCTTAATTAGCTTATATCTAACTTTAACTTTATGATAATAGTAATAACAATAAGAAATACATATTAAATTTTTAAAACTATTTCTCTGCACTTTTACAGGATAATGATGATATTTTAGCCCAACATTCACACAAACTTTATAAAACATATCAATAAGTCTAAGCATTTGATAATAATACCTGATCCGATCCAAAAACATTTCACTTAACAATATCTCTCACTCTCTTCATTAAAAAAAATGTAAAAGCATTTAAAACAGGCACATACAAAATGATTTGATATTAACTTATCTACCCCAAAATAATAATAATAATAATTTTAACATGGATTAACTTTAAACAGATATATATGATTAAAAAAATTTTTTTTCTTTCTTTTTTTTTAGATTAAATGTTCGAAATGAATAACAAATAATAAAAATGTAATTAAACAGTCCTCGCGGATTGTCTTTCTGATTTCTGGTTTCCATTTTTTACCTTTTTTACTTCTTTTGTTTGTTTGTGTGCACACATGGCTTTATGTGAAAGAATCACTGTTATACAAGTTCAATTCCTATGCCAAAACATACAAAGTTTTCATGCTGATGATAAGATTTTCCCCATTTTGGGATCTGGGGATAAACTACACTTTACAACTGAAAAGAACTTGCTTTTAATTTTTGAACATATAAGTCCACTTCTTGATGTACTTCTCAGTTCACTTATGATTGATTTGATGCTTTATATGAGATTATAGTGTTCAGATTTGATGCTTCATATGAGATTGCAGTGTTCAGGTTTGATGCTTCATATGCGAAATCAAAATCATGAAGTTGATTAATTTCAGAGAGAATGGAGTGTGCACCTAATATACACTTACTCAATGGTCATTTTTCTATGAATCTTATTAAATTTGGCTAAGTTTATCATTCAGGAGACAGACAAAATATTAACAATAAATGATTTCTTTTCTCTCTTTTTCTTTTTTTAATTTTTTTCCTTTAACCCTACAACAAGGCTTCTTGATAGCCGATGATGAGAGAGCCTGCCAAAAGAGAGATCCAACCAACAACCAACAAAAAAACCCCACCCTCTTATATTGTCTGGGTTCTTCATCTCCCCTCTTGAATGGTTGACCCACCAAACTATTTATGTCTGTGTTTTCCTTGATTAATTGCCTATTGCTTTTTTTTTGTTGTTTTAAACTTAACCCTTCCTGAACAACTGACCTGCCAAATTCATGTCTGGATTCCAATGAACTGACCACCCATTATTTTTAAACTTACATTCCTGTGTCACAGATATCACATGATTTACTTTAGTGATTTACTTTAATAATTTTCTGCTCATGGAAATCTCCCCAAAGAACAAATAAAAGAAAACTCTCCTCTCAGAATAAATGAGAGAAAGCTCTTTCCCCCCTTTCTTTTTCTTTAATAATAATAAAAAATGTATAGCAACCCAACTTCAAACCCAGAATCTTGATCGAAATTTTGGGCTGCTATGAATGAACTATTAAAATGAACTAATTCTTCTTTAAAGGAGTTCCCCATGAGATAACACAGGATAATTATTATTCAATTGTGAACTTTATAATTAAAATTCACAACTAAATCATATACATACATGCATTCCTCACACATACAATTCTAATTAGACTGATTGCTTAATACTCTGATTAATCCTTGATTTTTTTTCTTTTTTTTACAATTTGATTTTATGAATTATTGAGTTTTAACCTATTATTGTAAAATAACGACTATCTATATTTTCACTCTCCAAGGTAGTTTTGTAAATCGCACAGCCCCCTCCCTTCTTTCCAATCTCCAATTATTAAAATGATGTATAAATATTGCTAATCTATAACTTATATCCTTGGCTATTAAATTGTCTTATGAATCAATACTAAATAAAACAATTTTTTGATTAGAAATTTTTTATAACAAAATGTTTAGTTTGCCCACCAAGTAAAACTATGCAATCCCTAAGAATATGACTTGGGTTCAAACCTAGCATTGGCTAGAAAGTTTGTCTATTAAAAATATATACAGCTTATGAGGAAAATTTTTATTAAACACCATCTTACATAGCTAATTCTAAATCTAATGGAGCTTTGGGCAAACCCAAGGGCTACAATATATATATATATATATGTATGTGTGGGAGGTAATGATCTGGGGTAAATGATGAGTGCTGGTTTAGCATGAAATATTTGTATTGGAGATCATTTATCTTTTTCATATGTGAGTGGTCATAGAGTTGATAGCTGAAATGAGCAGAAAGTCTGTGTTCAAATCCTCTACAATTATATACAGTAGAATTGTAAATATAAAAAACTAAAATTCTTAATTGATAAAATAACATTTATTTTAAAAATGATACTAAAACACTATTCACATTTAATACAAGCAGTTAAGCTTTTTTTTATTATTTATTTATACAGTTTCAATTTACAAAAGAAGATCAATTAAGCTTTCTTGGCTGGATAATAGATATATAAATACACAAAGAATTTTAAATATTATTTAAACTATTTTTTCATAGTCAAAAATATTTTTTATTGGTAATCAAATAATTTTTTTTTTTACTTTGCTGTTTATTTTTTTAGTGATAGTGAATTGCTTAGATGAAGATGTTTTAAGGATATATCTTTTTTTGAAGCTACTAACTTTCAGAGTTCCTGGACAATTGTAAACTCCAAGTATTTCTATATGATGCTCTGACACTAGTCTAGTCCAGTTGCAATAATTTTAGACTAAATATTGTACCCATCATATGATACAGAGTTCTAGGTTACTCTCACTTTGTTTAGTTGCAGTCTTGCATTGAAAATGTTTTGATGAATCATTAAAATAATAGGAAATAAATAACAAAATGTTATTCTTTTTTTTTAAAAAATGAAAAAAAAAAACAAATGTATACATATTATTTATTTATAAAAACATATAATTTGAACATTAATTATTAAAGTTTTACCTTTAACATTTGATATCTTTTTTCAAGTGAGTAATTTTTAACAGAGATAATAAAGCATATTCTAAAAGAGAGAGAAGTTAGTATTTTTTTGTACTTATGTAAGTTCACCCACTAAATAAGTTCAGTGAATAGCAGTGATTTATATAATAATTTCCCAAAATAAATACATTTATTTTAAAAGCAATTTATTTTTGGTGGTATGAATTAAAAATCAACAATTGTTCAGAATTTAATTAAAAAACAAAAACAACACAGTCATATTTTTTTCTCATGAGTTTTTATTAAAAAAGAAGAAAAATGAAAACTTTGCATAAATATAAAAGGCTTAAAGTTGGATTTTTAAAAAAAATTTAACTTAAAAGTTAAATAAAGAAAATAATGTATTAAAAATGATAAAAATTAGAATTAGTGATTTAATTGTTTAATACACAGAGTTACATGAAATAAATATGCTTTGAAATGAACTTAGTCATATATAATTAAAGAAGGATTATCATTAATTGAATTTATAATAATGTGTACAAATGTTTCCATCAGAGGTACCTGAATTTACTGATGCACTATCATTGAAAAAATATCACTCAATATCAAATGCTAAGAAAAGTTTATGCTTTTTGATTTCTTCAGAATAAAGTCTACTTAGATTACATTTTTGTCCATTAACTATATTTCATGTGATAAGTAGATCTCTAGTCATTTATATATGATTAAAAATTAGTAAATTATTCCTTTGATTCATTGTATTTACATATTCCAAGATGTGGTAAATGCTTAAAATGTATTATAACAATGAATTTTAAATTTCTTATTGGCTTTCATGAAAATCACAGCTTTTGTTTAAATATTTCTTTTATCATTGTTATTTACAAAATACATGTAGATTTGATAATAAATTAATTCAATAATAATAGATAGCTACAATATATTTACAAAAATATGATGTAGTTGTTTGCAAACACAACTAGAATTTTAGCAATGAATAATAGCTACATGCAAATCAAGAAATATTACATAAATATTTCATTGACAACACAACTCCAAGACCAATATAAATTTGCCCCACAATATTAATTATAATTAGTGTTTAATTTCTAGAAATATCCATCTTACTATTTATTGTCTTAGTACTATGAAAAGTATAAAAAAAATATGGCAAAAAATTTCTATTATTTAATGTGCCATCAACAGAAGAATGTAATACATGGTATACAAAACTAAATGAAAATTATACAATAGATATGAGAAAGTCTTAATATAACAATTACTCTACATCTCCTGAAATAAGCATAACAACACTACTCTAATGATAAAATTAAAAATACTAATATAAATAAGACTTAAAACAGGCAAAACTCTCCATACAGTAGTGCCACTCAGTGCAAGCCAGAGTAATCAATTGATACCAGAAGGCTAGTGCATAAAGTGCCTACTCATCCAATATCCCCAGACTAGTTTCTAGCTTGTGGCTTTCATTAGTGAGAAAGTCTTGGATTTGAAATGGTGATCACATGGTGTTTAGTGGTATAAATGGGATTTAAAAGTTAAAATAAAAAAGTTGTTCAACACTATACCATTTTGTGATAAAAATTTTAAACAGGAAGTAAACTCCAAAGTTGGTGAACAGTAAGTCATATATGTGCAACTGATAATCCAATTCACTTATGCCTTTTTAATTTTGCAACCAAACACAAAGTTCAAAGTCTAAATTTATAAGCAATTTATTCTGCAAAAAAGTCTTAATTAGTGATTTACAAAGGAACAATTAATAGATAAAATAGACAGCCAATAAGTATAATTGATTAATACTTTTCAGATCATTCATAATATGATTTTTAAAACTTTCTCAGAAAGTGGAGATGCAGAAAATATACTACAAACATTCAAACTATAAATAATCTGATAAAGATTTCATTAGATCAAAATTCCTAATAGAGAATTTTTAATCTATATTCCATCAATAACTTATATTATAAGCCAGTAAACATCACATGATCACCATTTCTTATGCTTTCTTATAACTCTTATTGTGGTGGCTATGGTTATTAAAGAACCAAAGACACCAAAATATATAGGTACTGAACTAAATTTAGATCTATATGACTATATAAGTTAATCAGCTTGAATTGAAAATATTATTGTGTTTTCAGTTTAAGACTCATAGTTTTGTAGTTTAGAGATAAAAGGTGACTGCTGGAGGGTTGCATTAGATCCTAAGATATAGGTGCAGTGCTCTCAGATCCAAGGCTCTTCACTGACAAAGGCCACAAGCCAGAAACTAGTCTAAGGATAGTGGATGAGTAGGCACTAGATGGAGATTTTATGCACAAGCCTTCTGGCATCCATTAATTACTCTGGCTTGCACTGAGTGGCAATACTGTATGGAGAGTTTTGCTTGTTTTAATAACTTGTATTATAGATAGAATTATATAAAGTACCTCAATTTTTATTTTATCTCTGCAATATCAGTAGCTAATTACTGAAGAGCAGATCAATTTCTGCTTGGAAGGTTACAAAATCATTTACTTTTTGAAAGTCAATTTTAATTGCAATCATAATCAATTTACAATTTCTAGAATAAATTATTACATTGTACAGGCTTAAACTTGCATTTATATATGTAATATATGTGGGATTCAAACTCAGAGTTTCACATGACTGGTTGTGTGAAAGTCTGAGTTTGAATTTCTAGAATAGTACAATGAGTCCTTTGAATCTCAATGACATTATATATTTTTTTCAAGGAAAGCATAAGTAATAATCGAAAGCTTTAATAATCTAAATAGTTTCTTAATTAGAAAATGCTCATAGATTGCTAGTTAAAATAAGATACTGATATAATACAACTAATTTTTTTTTCATTATTCTCATATAACAAACACATCACTTCTGACTTAAAGTGATACAATCAATGTAAAAATTGTTTTGTTGGAAAGCTTGCATATATAAATTTAATTAATATATCTACAAAGATAATATTTATGAATAGTTCTTGATTATTTGAAAACCCTGACCACACAAACAATATAGATTATTTAAAGCAGCCTAGAATTTGTAATAAATGTTTGATGGCTTTATCATCTTGAATACATATTTCTTTAATCACAATATTTATTCTGCTGCAGAAAAACAAAGACTCAGAACTATTGGAAGCATCATAATTTTGTATAATATTTTGTTGTTCAAAGTCTATGAAATTGTAACTTCTATTATAACTCAAGATGAACCTAACAATAACTATAAATAAATCTTCTATCAACAAAATAAATTTACTAAATAGCCATGTAAATTTATGATTGTGTCCAATGTACTTTCATTAAATAAAAACAATATATGTGTTAGTTAATGGATTCTATTTAGGTTTCAAAAATGTTCTCCACATTATATATAAGGTCTATTTTCAAATTAAGGTCAGGATTGTTATTGCTATGTTATATGAATATTTGATTTTTTATACTTCTTGAACTAATACCCATAGTATGGCAATAACAATTTTGATTTTATTTTTAAAATATATTCAAGTAGATAATAACTGAAATACAGGCTTATTATATACCTGTATCAGTATATGTAATATACAGGATACTCTGTATATTACATATATTGATACAGGTATATAATATGCCTGTATTTCAGTTATTACATAGTAGAGATATCTGCTTACTCCTTGTATATGTATTAAATGGATTATGTCCTGTACATGAGGGGTCAGATTGACTTTAGGTCAACATAGGTGTGATGAGAATCTCAGCCTCAGGATGGCCTTTGAGCATTCCATCATCAGATTTTCAATTGGATGGACAATTGAAGAGTTGGAGTGTGGAGTGAATTGAAGTCTGTCCATTAAAGTATGAAGATTGGCTATCTTAATATATATCTGAGCAATTATTGCATGTACATGTGGAGATGATAATCTGGACCAACTGATGATTTCTGGCTTAGCAAGAAATACGTATATTGGTAATTGCTTATCTTTTCATCATATATGTGTTAGAGTGTATCAGTGTTATGAGATGGAATGGAGAATGGTGGGTCATGTGAAAGTCTGTGCTTACATATCAAGTAAATAAAGTGATATATTTCATGATTATCTATGTGGTCTTACACATGAATGGAAGCTGATAACACTGGTTGTAAGTCTGCATAATAAAAAGTAGCATTATAATTTGTTTTTAAAGGAATTGAAAAAAATATTTCAAAATAAATATATAAAAATTATGATATAATAAGTTGTATTATTTAAATTTGAAGGGTTTAAGTTAAGAACGAAAAAAAATATTAAAAATAAATCCAAGTGTATGTCTTTAATGGAAACACCAGTATGAACTATAATATAAAGCTTCATAATAAGTTGCTAAAAGAACTCCTGCTAAGAAATGTTCAACCATGATTAAATATATGTACATAAGTGTTAAGAATTATTTTAAAAACTTGCTTATAATTTAGACTTATATTAAGTACATTATTTTTTTTGACGATCTATAAGTATATATTGTAGTCAAATATGTATTATATTTAAAACTGTATTTATATTGTAATTTGATTATAATATGTGAGAAGTGAAAGATTTTGCAGTTTTCTGCTTTTAAACTAATTTAAAAGAGGAACTTAAATTGCAGTTTACTTTATCTTAATATTAAAATTATTAGATCGGAAGCAAACTCCGATAATCTTAATATTTAATTCTTAATTGTTTTTTAAGAATAGAGAAAACAAAAATTCATTTCTTCTTAGAAAATTAGTTTAACGTTTAGCTTTGATTAAATGTATTTGTTTGAAAAAGAAAAGTGAATTATCAAATGTATAGATACTAATAATCTAAAAGAATCTTATATATAAAAAGTTTCCTAATAATATTTTAGATTGTTATACAATATTTAAATTTAGATAAATTAGCCAGAGAGCTCAATAGCAGTAGTAGTCAGTGTTTGAAAAATATTCTGAGATACACAAAATGTTCATGAACTAAAAAAAAATTGCTCAATAATTTTTTAAAAGAAAAAAAAAAAGCACATTTACATTTAATTGATAAATTTATTATTATCTTTAATTATGACTAGTACTTTTTTTTTTTAATGTGTCAGAGCGTCGGCCGGGAAGCGAATCCCGGGACAACTACTTGTAAGACGGCTGTCTAGTTACTCGGCTACCAACGCTTGACTATTTTCTTATATGCAGATTTGACTCTTGTATTATTTACATAAAATATACTTTTATATGTTTGAACTTATTGTATACATACAATTATTTAGATCATTAGTTTATATAGTTAAATATATTCTATACTTAAGTTATCATAAAGAGAAGTAATACATTGTACAGGCTTAAACCTGCATTTATATATGTAATATATGCGGGGTTCGAACTCAGACTTTCACACAACCCACTCTCAGTGCCATCTCATATTGCTGACCCACCTGATCACACACATGTTGAAAAGATAAATAATCACCAATATACATATTTCATGCTAAACCAGCAATCATATATGTGTGAGGATAGTAATCTAGACCAACTGATGATTGCTGGTTTAGCATGAAATACGGATATTGGTGATTATTTATCTTTTCAACATGTGTGTGATCAGGTGGGTCAGTAATATAAGATGGCACTGAGAGTGGTTCGTGTGAAAGTCTGAGTTTGAACCCTGCATAAAGAGAAGTATAAATAGAAATAATGATTTTGTATTCCATGGTTGGATTCATGGCTGACCAATTCTATGAAGAATTTAATATTGAGAATACTTTTGCAATGAGGTTGTATCTGATAGCTGACCACCTCATTTAATTAGGTTTATGATACCAAGATTTACATTGGTGGTGTATTTGGTGGACTAATTTTATTTTAGAGATATGTGTATCAACTATTGGTCTAAAGATAAATGAATAAATGAGTTACACTTATGAGTCAATAATATGTAGAATTATATTGTTGATGCATTAAAAAAATGGGTAATTTATTGAACAGCAAGCAATAATTAATCATATAATTATATTTTTATAATATATACTGTGATTATAAAGTTAACATTTAAAAATTAAACAGTAATAAATCTTTTATATTTTAAATGATGTATAATTATTATTATCTATCTCATATTTGTCATTCCACATGTGCTCATAAAATATCAACTATTTATAATTGAAAGTAATATAGAAATGGCATTTCTGGTAGCTTAAATTTGATTAGATAAAGTAATAGCCGTAGATAAAAATGAATTCAATTTAAGTTAGTATAAGTAAGTTAAAAGAGTAATAATTAAATAGTTCATAATGAGGGTATATTTGATTGTAAATAGAAAGAAGTTATATTAATACCTATGTTATTACAAATATGTAAATAAATTATTATTTTTATTTAATTAATTATTATAAGGTGTCAATTAATTATATGAAAAGTATCATATCTGAGTATTAAATCTATGATTCATTTCATCTGATGCACTCATATCATACAAGATTTATCTAGATATAATAGAGAGTTATATACTGGTCAACTTTCATCATTAAATATTGGGGAGAAAATTGTTTAAATCAGTTAATACAAAAAATTATATATAGTCTTAAAATATTTCTTGATGGTATTTATCAAATGGCAGTCAGAATTCAATAAAGATCAGGAACTTATCCCTGAAAAATGAGGTAAGGATATCCATCACTTGGTACCATTATGCTTATTGCATATTATTAATCTGTATGTTTGTGGATGCAAAATATAGTTACCTCACAAACATTATTTATAATGTATCTAATCCATCTTAAACATTATATAGTAAACAACTTTTTTGAAACCTAGATAGAATCTATTAATAATATAGTATGACAAATGTTCTTCTTGCTAAATAAGAGCATTTTTACTACAAGCATAAATTTATATTAGATAGTTAGTAAAAACTTGTGCTAAATTATTCTTCATGATAAAATGACAGAAGATTTATTCATTTATTGTAAGGTTTATTTTCCATTATAATAAAAATTGTAATTTTGCAGATTTTGGTATCAAAATAATATACAAAATATTTTTTTATTTTTATCTTGCCTAAGTAAGACAAATAAAAACAGAAATTTTTTTTTTCTTAATGCTTGTAAATATAAATATTAAAATATTTTGGTAACAAAAATATTCCTGATGACTACTTACCACTCTCTAAAAAAGTTTTCAAATAATTGTATCAATATACTGTATTGAATTATTGTTAAACAACTCAATAAAATGTTTTTTCTTGAAAGTTATAAAATAAATGATTATGCTTTCTATCAGTTAACTTTGATTGTTATCATATTAGTAAAATTATAATACATAGTATTAATGATTCTCCCAAATGACCAATATATATATATATATATATATATTGTACCGATATATCTGTTTCAATATATATATAAGGGACTTGAAGTCATACCTTCAAGCTCCCTACATCTATCCAATCCATCTTATACAATCAATATGCATAACCAAATTCATGTGAAAAAGATAAATGCTCCAATATATGTATTTTGTGCTGAACCAGCAGTCATCAATTGGTCCAGGTCACCATCTCCCACACATATATACAATAAGTGTTCAATTTATATTAACATAGCAAATATTCAAACTTTAATGGACAAGCTTCAATATTCTTCATTCTCCAATTCTTCAGCCATCCATGTCATTAAAATCTAAGGATGAAATACTTAAATCTCTTGTTAATGCCAATATTATTGTCATCCCTATATTGATCTTAAGTCAATCTGACTTCTCAATTAAAGGACTTTTAATATCTCCATTTAATTATATAGAAGAAGGATGGGTAGGATACAAGCTGAATATGAAGTATTTAAATATATGTATATTGTCTATACTAGATTTAATGTAATTATAAATGATTTGAACTCAGAATTTCAAGCTCCCTACACCTATCCAACACATTTTATACAACCAATATACATGACCACATAATGTAAAAAAGATAAATGATCCTGAATATATGTATTAGGAAGTACAAACTGTTAACTCGGTACTGAGATGATATGTCACTTAGCATACAACCACATATATATATATATATATATGATATATATATGTATCCTTTCAACTTTGGGTATATATATATATATATATATATATATATATATATATACCCAAAGTTGAAAGGAGTAGCAGAAATAAACACAAATAAAACTTTTTTTATAGGTATTTTCTATACTACACTGGAATAACACTTAATGATTAAATAATTGTGAATTTTAAAAAGAAATTATTATAAATTAAAAAGGTCTAATTAATACTTTATTAATTTTGATTTTGAAATTAAAACAAGCATGTTTTTATATTAAAATAGACAAACTGGTAATAATAAAATTCCACTATCTATTTTGATTAGATTCCACTATGTATTTTGATTAGATTAAATTCTTTTTAAATTAAATCTTGAAATATATTTTGATAAAAGTCCCACAGGATTGTTTTTCAAAGGATTAAAATGAATTAAAAAGAACCAATAACTTTTTTCTAATCAAGATAGAGAAAACTTATTTTTAATTACTGTGTTTTTTCTATTCTGATTATAAAAAGATTGAAAAAAGTATTAGGAAAATTTTTAGTTTTTTTTTTTTTTACAGTTTTACAGATTATGACAGAGTTACCATGAAGGTATAACTGAAAACAAGAGAGTGCAAGTCTAACTGCTGCTGCTAAGTTACTAGAGTAGAGTTTGGATTAACATGAAAGTAAAGAACCTGCTTTCTGTGTTCTCCATAGCCCATATCTTGCAATAGCAGTATTCTAGAAGTCTATCAAATTCTAGACTAAAGCAAGATAATTGTGGCTAACATTACTGGATTATAACTTTTACAATGATGACAATAAGCCAGTCTACTGTTTAGAAAGGACTAGTTTACCTAGAGAGTCCATCACCTTGCTAAAGAATTCGTTTATATGGATA
The DNA here is from genome assembly GCA_028023455.1 of Epiperipatus broadwayi. Taxonomy (NCBI): domain Eukaryota; kingdom Metazoa; phylum Onychophora; class Udeonychophora; order Euonychophora; family Peripatidae; genus Epiperipatus; species Epiperipatus broadwayi. Next base: position 82,257 of record JAQFVV010013441.1, on the reverse strand, counting down.
CTGTTTTATCTTTATGCAGAGAAGTACAGATAAAGAAAGGTACTGCATTTTATTATTTTAAATAATTTTTTTAATTAAAATGATAGTTGTAATTTTTTTATTACAATTTTTTTAAGTAAATAATTTTATTCAATAAAAAGTAAGATGCTCTTGCAGTATATTTTGAAAAATTCCAAAAATTATTCTAGATTGGGGAGACAAAAATTTTCTGGAGTGTTTTTGTAAATGACATTTATAATTAATCAAGATTAACCTGTCAAAGATATATTACTTTTTTTTAATAAAAGAAAAAAAAACTTTTATGAAAAACTGTCAAAGAATTAATATGACTTTTTTTAAAAGAGAAAAACATTTCCCTCCCATTAGCTAATGAATGAATTAATAACTGATTCATATTATTTTTATATATACATATGTATGTGTTAATTTTATATATTCTTTCAACATGGAATTAATTGTGAAAAATATATTTTTAATAATTTTATTATTATATGACAATTCTCATGTGTTACAGCACAAATGAGGTAGACACATGTTAAAATTAATCATATTTTCTATTATTATATGTTAATTTAAATGTGTTTATAAATTATTATATCATGTGTCCGTGTTGATATATTTGTTTTATTTAAACCTATCAGGACATATATGTAAATTATGATGTAAGAGTGGATTTCTTTTGGTAATAATAAAAATCAGATGACTTAATTTAAATGCATAGTCATATTTAACAGATATTAATTTCATTTTAATTGTTATTAATAAATTGATATTTCACTGTTAAAGTTATTCCAGTGAAGTTACTCACTTCTAAATAGTCTTAGAAACTTATAGATTGTATTATATCTCTTGTTCACAATAACAGATACAGAGCTTTTGTTCCTGAGCTATATTCAACCATAATGGTCTGTTATATAAAAAATGTTTATAATTAGTGTTATGGACATCCAGGTAATGATGATCCTGGATTGATGCAAAGAAGATATTCTTTAAACTTCATGCACTACATTTTATTTAGTTTAGTATTTATTAAAAATTAAATTTATAGTTGGCTAGTACACTAATGATATTAAGTGGCCAGAATCTTGATGATGATCATTATGTTTTACTATCTCAGCATTATTTTTTATTGTTACTATCTTATGGATTAGCATATAATTTTTTGAATCCAAGTTATTATCTAAATAATCTGCCTCAAGCTGGCAAGAGCTAAACAATTAGCTTGGTTTATAGTAGATCCATTTGAAATTCAGTCACAAGACTGACTGTTGATTTATTTTTATTGTTGATATCTCACCATCATTTCTCATATTTATTTATATTATTTGTAAATTTAAATTTTATATTAACTCAGTGATGAGTGCTACCACTCCAAGCTCACTCTATGAATCAATATTGTTTCAAATGACTACCAACTTGTAGGTTGATGATAATCAAGTACTGATGGCCATTACTACAAAATTGCCACTCAACTTGATCTCAATATAACTACATCTGAGAAAGGTAAAAGAATGCATTTTTATACAGAATTAATTTTAAAATATTACTGGGAAATATATGACGAGTATTTAATGATTATAAATTATAAAATAGCAGTTTCAATGTATATTTGAAAAGTTCATGTTTAGAGTTGAATAAAAAAACTATGATTTTGGAGATTGGATTGAAGTTTGTTTAGCTATACTTTCAGTTTTGATGTTGGATTGAGTGTTTTATCATTGGCTTGAGAATACAATTTTTCATGCAACTCTGAGGTGTGTTCTATCTCAGGCATTGCTCCAACCCACTTTCTTATTTCCTATTGTTTATCAAGGTGCAGTTAACATAGACCTGCCATGATCCCAGCTTCTAAGTTTTTAAGAAAAGGGGCAAGGAATAGTTTTTATATATATATATATATATATATATATATATATATATATTTCAGGCCCTAAGACAATATATTTCAGGCCCTAAGACAAAGAAATAGAGCATAGTTTTGTATTTTCCAGCTCTCAAGACTCAAATGAGACAGGATTTTACAAAAAAAAATGCATTTTTTACTTCATATCAAAAATTGTGGTAGCTTGTAATGTTAAATTGAGGTAGCCATCTTGATGCTCATTGTGAATTGTGTAGATATAGTCCAATGTCTGAATTTTTAATCTATCTCAGAATTTGAAATCACTATTCACTCTGTTAGCTTTAGATGCCTGTCAAATCTCTAAAAAAATTGATGCATGCATAGTTTTAGGTACAAACTTTGTTTTAATTATGCATGTACTTGTTAGGTTGATGTTTCATTTCTCTTTTCCTTTTCCCCATGAGGATGACATATAATCACAAAGTAATCTGTGTACACATATATATAAAAGTTGAAAGAAAAAGTAGAATTAAACACAAACAACATTTTTTGTAGATATCTTCTATATTACACTGGAATAGCAGTTGTTAAGGGTTAAATAATTGTGAATTTAAAAACATTCTGATCTTGAAAGTAAAACAAGCATGTTTTATGTTAAAATAGATATACTAGTAATGATAAAATTCCACTATCTATTTTGATTAGATTAAATTCTTTTGTAATTAAAGCTTGTATAACATATTTTGATAAAGGTCATACAGGATTGTTTTCAAAGAATTAAAGTGAATTGAAAAAAAATCATTAACATTTTTCAATCAAGATAGGGATAACTTGTTTCTAATTACTATGTTTTTTCCACCCTGGCTATAAAAAGCTTGAAAAAAAAGATTAAGAGAGTTTTAAGTTTTTTTATAGTTTTACAGATTGGAACAGAGTTACTATGAAGTTATAACTGAAGGCAAAAGAGTGCAAGCCCAGCTGTTGCTATAGTTCACTGTGGTAGAGTTGGGATTTACATGGAAGTAAAGGATCTATTTTGTGTTCTCCATTGCCCATATTGTGTAGTAGCAGTATGTCTGTAGTATATCAAATTCTAGACTAAAGGAAGTTGATTATAAACCAACAGTTATCAGATTATATTCTTTTCCAAAGATGACAATAAGTCAGTCTACTGTTTAGAAGGGACTAGCTTACCCAGAGAGTCCATCAGCTTGTTGAACAATTAGTTTATATGTATATTATTTTATTTATATGCAGAGAAACACAGATAAGAAAGATACTGCATCATATATATGTAAAGTACAGCTAGTGAGATATTTTAAATAATTTCTTTAGTAAAAATGGCAGTTGTAATTTTTTATTACATTTTTTTTTAAGTAAATGACTTTTTCAACAAAAAGTAAAATGCATTTACAGTATATTTTATTAACAAAGGAAAACTCCAAAATCCTTTCTAGATGGGGGGGGGGGGGATTTATTAGAGTATTTTTTTAAAAATAAGTTTATAATTAATCAAGAATAACCTATCAAAGATATGATATTACCTTATTTTATAAAGAAAAAAAAACTTTTATGAAGGACCGTGAAAGAATTAATATTCCTTTTTTAAAAAAGAAAAACCTTGTCTTTTTTCCATTAGATAATGAATGAATTAATAACTGATTATTATTTATATATATATACATGTATGTGTACATTTCATGTATACTTTCAACATGTAATCAAATGTGAAAAATATTTTTTTAATAATTTTATTATATGACAATTCCCATATGTTATGGCATGTATGTGTCCTTATAATGATGTGTATCAGGTAGACATATATATGCTAAAATTAATCATATTTTTTATTATTATATGACAATTGAAATATATTCATAAATTATTATAATACACATCTGTGTGCTGATATATATATATATATATTGAAACAGTGATATATATATATAATATATGTTCCATGTAAAACTATTGGAACATATATGTAAATTATGATATAATTGTGGATTTTCTTTTGGTATTAATCAAAATCAGATGGGTAATTTAATACATAGCCATATTCAGCAGACCTTGATTTTATTTTAATTGTTATTCAATCCTAAGTAGTTTTAGAATAATGTGAATTATTATATATTAGGATTATATCACTTGTTCACATTAACAGTTATAGAGCTTTTGTTTCTGAATTAGATTAGTGTATAATAATCTGTTATATAAAAGGGACTTATATTTAGTGTTTATGGATGTCTCCAGTTGATGATGATCCTGGACTGAAGATATCTTCTAAAGTCTATGCACTACATTTTTGTATTTATTAGAAATTAAGTCTATAGTTTTCTGTACATTAAAGGCCCTAAGTAGCCAGCTCAGTATCTAGCATTATTGTTTTTTATTATTATATATTTTGATGGATTAGCACAAAATAATGGTCAAATAAACTGCTCCAAACTGGCAAGGGTTAAATAATTAGCCTGGTCTACAGTAAACTCACTTCAAATGCAGTCACAAGATTGACTGTTGATTTATTTGTATTTTTGATCATTCATGATGATGAATGATTATTATTTTTTGTGTAATGCTTATCACTTATACTTAACATAGTGTCCGTGTTGATCTCTTATGTTCATGCTCATCATTATATTCATTAGCATTCAATTTTATATTTAAATATTGGCTTGCAGTTGATGATGATGATTTTCCATCACCCCAGACTCTGACCATTCCAGTATTTATGCAGTCAATTTTACCATAAGAAATTAAATAAAATCTTAGCTAACATTTGTGGAAATACATGTTCTAATTTAATAAGTCTAAATTGAGAACTAAGCAATTGAAAGTTAATGATAGAATAAGTAATGGGATCCCTCATTAATACATGCATTATCAAACAGTTAGTAGATGGACAGATTCTAGAAGTCAAAGTGCACGAATCACAGTTCCACTCTGTCATTTTCAATGATTTAAGTTTATGTAAACTCCTGAGCCACAAATCATTAGAATAATATTTTTTGTTACATTACTGCACAATCAAAACCATCTAATAAAGATACGAAGAAGAAATAATTATGAACAAATGTGAATGGAAATTTTTTTTATGTTCATAGACAAATAGTATTCATGCAAGCGTATCTTAATTTTTTTTTCTTTTCATTTAAGTCTTATATATTTGCATTATTCATTATTCAAGTGAATCTAATTTTAATTTTAAAATGTTATTGGTTTATATATATATATAGTATATCCAAATTAAATTTCTTAGAATAAATGGTAGTGAGAAGAAAATGGATACGTGAAATAAATAAAACTAGAAAGGAATGATTGGAAAGAGATCATAAAAGCAATGGGGGGGGGGGGTAAATTTAGTTGATGTTTATTCGCTAGTAGGTTTCTTTCAGTAGTTATGATTCCATTAGAGAAAAAACTTCATGCAAAAGAAATATAAAATTTTAGAACAATTAGCTGATTATTTTATATAGCTAAAGTGTTGTTGAAGGTCATGGTATATATATTTCTAATAAATTAGACATGACATTTCTGAAAAACATATCTAATATATTGAATTTAAAAAGTAGTTTAATTTAGAAAAAGTAAAGAACAAAAAATGCAATTAGAATGGTGAGAACTAGAGAGTGGCTAATATTTGCTTCTTTTTTTTTTTCGTTTATAAAAAGTATTTGATAGAATGAAATGGTTGAATGCTAGATTTAAAAAAAAAATGGAATAGACTTATTAGGGATTTTATGTCGAAATAATGTCATATCTATTTAATGCTCAACCATATGGTCTTACACATGGGAGAGAGTTGCTTAAGAGTACGTGAGGCTGAGTAATAAAAGATAGTATTGAAATTCTTTTAAGATATTAAACAAAAAATAATAATATTTTATAACAAATATTTAAAAATAATAACAATATGATAGTTTAATTTTATTTTTCAAATGTGAAAGATTTAATTTTATGAAAAGTCTAAATAATAATATTTTAAAACATAAAAAAAAGAAGGTAGCTATTTTTATTATTATTAGAAATTGGAAGATTTACAATTCGAAAAAAGTATACTTAAAATTATAAATAAAAAAATGTATAATGGATGTGAGCTTAAATGCTATATTATATCAAAAACTGTCACAATATAAAACTAAATACGATGGATTAATTTTTAAAAAATGAATCTTACAAGTAAAAAAGATAAGGTTTAATTAATTAAAGCATCTAGATTTTGATTTAATTTAATAAAAAAAATAAAGAGATTAAAAAGATTTAATTTAACACTGCATTTTTGTGTTTTTTCCTACTTTATGACAATAGATTAAGTAAACAAGTTACAATTAGGTAAATATGATGTAGCTTTTATTGCAAGATAAGAATTTAATCAAGTAGATAATTATAGATATAATTTGTTTATTTTTAATTAAATGTAATTAAGATTCTAAGGATTGAAAACAAGTGAAGTCACTCCAAGCATATACAAAGTGTGAGTGCCTTTGATTGGTCACTCTCTTTCTCTCTTTGAAATTCGATACTAGAGAAATCAACATGATTTTTAGAAGCTAAAAAGAAAAAAAACCACCAAGTTTCTGAAGTCTTTCTTGGAGCCAATATTTGTCATCTTGAATATGATATTTTAAATAAATTAGAACTCATAATAAAACAGGAAAATATTATAAGCCAGCAAATATTTATGCAATAACTTTCAATAACAAAACTGCATTCCAGAGAAAGTAAAATTCATGTCTGCAAGGAGGCTTATAAGTGATATTTTAGCTTTGCTTTAAAAAATATATGTATATGATTCCGAAGAAACCTGACAATATGAACTATGAAGTTTCATAATAAGCTGCTGAAAGAATTCCAAAAAAGAAATATTTGCTCACGATTATATATATGTCAGTGATATAAATTATTCAAAAGAAACAGCTTAAAATTTAGACTTACTTTAAGAATCTTATTTTGCTCCGACTTTAAAAAGTGTATTATATGTATTTACACTTATCATTAATGAATTATATATTTAGTTTTTAAAATTAATATAAATTGTCAATTAATGTACACTATGAGAAAGTGAATGATTTACTTTGCTTTCTTTTTTAAAACTGATTTTAAAAAAGCGACTTATATAGTGACTTAATTTATTGTAAACATTTGATTTTTTAAGACAATATAAAAAAACACAAATATTTATCTCTTCTTGTAAAATAATTAGTAGTGATTAAAGATAAATGTAATGTAGTTTTTCCATCATCTATTATTAGGTATAGAATGTCTTTAAAAAATGCAACTTTATTTAAATATTCCAATTACATTCAACTGTTGCTAATAACACGCAGTATATATACACAATGTTTCAAGAAATATTATTCTCATCTCTTCTTCAGGTGTTTCTGGTCAGATCAGTAACATCTGAAGAAGAGAGAAGAATAATACCCCTCAAAACATTGTGCATATACTGTGCGCTATTACTAACACTTGAAGTTAAAATTTTCTAAAAACATTCAATACCTAATAATAGATGATGTAAATAGTCCAATATATAAATACAATTAACATATCATTATCACAAACATTCAGGAAAGCATTAAAGATGTCTTTTAAAAGATTTTCCTTTCAAAGGTATATAAATAACAAAAATCTAAAGAAAACTTGTATTTAAACAAAGGGTTTCATTTTAATATTTTAGATGGGAATATAACACTGAAACTTAGCATGAAATATCAAAGAACTATAATAAAAGGATGCTAAAAGAAAAAAAAAACATCAGTTTTTTTTTTTTTTTAAATATAATCAGTATAGTTTGTACACAGATTTGACCCTTGCATTAATCTACATTAAAATATACTTTTACATGTATGAAATTATTATATAAATACAAGTATTTAGAATTGAAAGGTCACTCTGTTTAAGTGAGTTATATTTTTATTGGGTATCAAAGTGTATAGTTATATTTTTGATTTATTAAAGGCTTGGGATATTTATTGATTGCAAGCCATACATCATCATGATCAGGAATAAACCTTGGACATTTTTCAAGAACATGTAAATGCTGTTATCTGTTTTCTATTTGTCTTATCACACATGACTGTGAAATATCCAATAAAAAATAATTTAGAAATGAGACTATTAAAAAAATAGCATTGCTGGTTACTAAAATTTAACTTGATAAGATTTTACTTATATATAAAGAGTAATACAATTTGAATTGGTAAATATAATTTAAAGTATATTAATAGCAATTTATTGGATATATGATTTGTAAATATGTGCTAAAGAATATCTATTTTCTTGAAAATAGAAGTAGGGAATTGTATTGAAAATTAGGTTATTGCAAATATGTAAATAAATTGTTTAATATTACTTATTTAAATAATGTGATATTTCAATTATTTTATATGAAAATTGTCAGGTTTGAATATCCAATCAATAATCCATTGCATCCAGGAACAATTCACGTGAGTCTTGATTTGGCCATGTATTATATATATTGATCATTTTAACCTAAATATTATGAAGAATATCTTTTAAATTATTTTAATATAGAAATAAGATATACCTTTGGAATATTTCCTTATTGTACTTATCAAATGATACACAGAATTGATGATAATCAAACCTAAAATATGTATATCTTTTATATTGTAAGGGTCAGATTTGTACATTCATGTAACAAAATCCAGGGTCCAAGTAAAATATAACAAAGCTGACTGAAATGGGATGGTGAGATCCTGAATCCAACCAAGCTTCAATTCATTCACCTGTACTCCATGATTTAACACCTTATGAATGACATTTCTGAGTTACACATGAGTCTCAATTTTTTCTATAAGCTAGCTCCAAACAGGGAGAGGCATGAGACTACAAAACTGACTAACAATTTAACTAAAAGGATTAAAATGAACTACTTAACACACTAATTGACTTAAAAACTAAAGTTAATACCATTGATTAAATATAATGCATATCATACACATATAATAATAATAATGAATTGAAAATAGAGTACAAGCAAATGACATGAAACGAGTACAATTTTAAGTAAGTTTATTAAATCAGTAAAATAAAATTAAGTAAAACAAAAGTGACAATAATTCTGTAGTACTAAATGCATTCAGGAATTATATAGTAGATGAGACTAAATTATTATAGTGATCCCTTCTTAACATTTTAAATAGGGGTGTGTGGATGTGCAGTTAATAAGATTTCTGCCTGTATTTAATTAATATGCCAACCTATTCTTACATCATGGTTTGCTAATTTTACAAATGCATATTTTATCTATATTCTAGTGCAAGATATATTACTAATACAGCACTAAGATGGATGCTATATGTATTAATATTGAGTGTTTAATAAGCTCATGAGAAATACAGATTTAGCCTAGTAACCAAAGATTCAGGTTTCATACTAATGCTGAACAGTTATTTAATAAAAGGAAAGAACTGGTTACTCTAGATCCACATACATTATGCTATGGCACTAACTAAAATATTAAGAACAAATTTGTGGTCCAGGTATGCAATTATTTACAGGATTTCACATCAAAATGTGTGATATCCTAGGACTGGATGAATTGATACAATATAAACAATAAAATTCTGGAACTCAGATAGGCTTTATACAAATATAGTCTGGACCCTCGTGTTCTAGTTCTAATAAAAATAGCCATACCTAAACTAAGTGAATGGGGATGGCCTCCATCATGAGCTTACTACAAAGGTAAAGCAATATGTAAATATACAAACTGTACTTTATAAAAACACATCTCCAATGCACAAAGTAAAATACAAATATGTATATTTAAATTAATAGTACCTAAAACAGATAGCTAACAGAACCCAGTTCTTAAAATTAGCATTATAATTATGCTATCTAAATGGATCAAACTTAATTATTAATCTCGGTTAAAATACTAAATGTGCATCTTTAATCATAATTTAAGGAGGAGAGTATATTTAATGGAAATTAATAAGACATTAAGAAATATAGTTTAATATCATGTCTAAAAGCTAGTCTATTAGTTCTAAATAATAGATATCAAAAGTCATAATGTATAAATTCGACTAGGCAAACCATATAGATATAATATAATGTAAATCTAATTTAATCATTAATAATGAGGCTGTTGCAATCAGTTATTATCTGATGTAATAGATTTCAAAACAGCACTCTAGTGGTTTAAATAGCATTATTAAAATATTAAAATGAAGATATTAATAATTATATCTTTATTGAAAGTTTACTAAAATTACATTGCTCACTGTTTTGAAATACTTGGCATATTATAACATATATATAATCAATTTTAGATAAATAATTAAAACAACATATAGACACAGCTACAGTAGTAAAGAGATTTAGATAAATAACTGATTACAATTATTAGAAATTAGAGAAACAAATTAAACTTTACAGATGATTTCCAGGCAATGTTTATACTGTTATAAATTATATTATTTTAGACACTTTTAAGAATTTAGGAGTGAGCATTCAGTTTACATTATATAAGCTAGCTTACTAGATTGAAAAAAAGGTTTAAAGATTTAGGAGTTGATTTAGAGCTCTTCAGTGTTGAAAAGAATATTACTTAGCTTCTTGGTTGGTGCCTGTACTTTGGCACATCGTACAGTAGGTGTAGTGGCACTCTTCTCTGGATAGGTGGTATGGTTTAAGATGTCTTCTTCTTGCAGCAGGCTGTTTCTAGAAAATCTCTCATTTCCATGATGATGGTTACATGACATTCTGGAACATAGGCTGGGGTTTGAGATCACCATCTCCCTGCAGGAAAATGGTAAATCTATGGCCTCATATTCCACCATTTGAAAATAGAAACTGCCATGGATTCTGGTAGCAACACTTTGTGAAACTTTACCAAATAAACTCCAGAGTATAAAAATATAGTCTATTTATATGATTTCTAGATCAGATCATATTTTGTCAATAAAACGGTTTTACAGCTAGAAAATCCATTAGCACCTATTTGCTATTTTATAATTTCATTTACTAAATTTATTTAATCCGTGCTTAAATTTTAAACATGATATTTTTAATTTAATTTACACTGTGTCAATTCTCCAAAGATAGGGTAATAGTTCCGGCTCAGTGGATATTGTTTACTATAAAATACATTTTAAAAAAATATTATTGCAAAAATAAGATTTTAGACTTCAATCCCATGTTATATTAATACAAGTGGATGGTAGTGTGATTTTTGTTTATAACTATCTCAATCTAAAATTAAGAAACATTAGAAACTTCTAAATAATATTACAATTATATTGTGCTCTATACATATCATGGTAGTATGTGAACTACACATATTTTCATGCAATTTTAAATATAAAAATAATAAATTGACTCTTAAATAAAAGCAAAAAACACAATTTAAAAAGGTTCAATTTTAAAATAAGATATCTCTGCTGTAATATATATAAATCTAAGATAGTACAGCTGGTTATTCGAATATATATATATATATATATATATATAATATTATGATTCGATATCTGTATTTTTAAAGCAATATTTGTAATTATATAACTGAATATTTGTAAATACAGTAACTAAATAATTAAAAAATTTTATCCACTTAGGAGTGCTTTCGATTATCCCAGTAATCTGTGTCAACTAAAGCTTTGAAATGCTAACTTTCCCACAATTCCATGATCTTAACATTTGCTGCTTGCCTATTAATTAAGTCATGTTTATATTTGTATATTAGCATAGCCTCCTTTATTTTTCTTTTATTGTTATTTTTTTCAATTTGCAATATTTTTACACTGTTAAAATTGAAGTCAAAACCATAAATACATGATTTATTATGGTTGTAAAAAACAGATGCTGAAATATTATTATCTACTATGCAATTTTGTTTCGATTTCTGAACATGTTTTAATAAAAGCAAGTGTCCTTTAGTTCTTTTTTCCAACGTACATCTAGATTCACCTATATATTTACTTCCACATCTACATATCCATTTATAAATGACACAATTTTTATTTATAAATGAGGTTTTATCTTTGGAGTTATTTATTAATTTATTTAATGAGTTGTTTGAGGGATTAAATGGTTTGAAAGCCCTAAGAAGGATAAAAACAGATGAAGATTTAATGTGCGTTCAGTTTCTTGATCTTAAAATAACTAGGAATCAAGGCATGCTGGATTACTGTATGACCATTAAACCAATAGGAAAAAGAGGTTATATTCCATATAAATCAAAAGTGCCAATATCACACAAAATGGCAGGTTTGAAGTCCTTCTTATTTAGAAATAATAGTATTTGCAAATATTCATCAGATAAAGGCAAAAATATTGAAATATACTCGAATGAATAGTTAAATATTACAATCACATATATGATGTTATTAGAGATTTTAATACAAAATATAAAAATAAAAATTTTAATAATAATATTGATTCTCCTCCTAATAAAAAAAATTGGATATCAATCCCATATATTTCAAATTATCAAGTAAAGTTTATAAGGAAAATTTATAAAGATATATGTGATATTGCATTTTACACACCTCCTACATTAAATAAATTAATAAATAACTCCAAAGATAAAACCTCATTTATAAATAAAAATTGGGTCATTTATAAATGGATATGTAGGTGTGGCAGTAAATATATAGATGATTCTAGATGTACGTTGGAAAAAAGAACTAAAGAACACTTGCTATTATTAAAATGTGTTCAGAAATCGAAACAAAATTGCATAGTAGATAATAATATTTCAGCATCTGTTTTTTATGACCATAATAAATCATGTATTTATGGTTTTGACTTCAATTTTAACAGTGTAAAAATATTGTAAATTGAAAAAAATAACAATAAAAGAAAAATAAAGGAGGCTATGCTAATATACAAATATAAATATGACTTAATTAATAGGCAAGCAGCAAATGTTAATATCACAGAATTGTGGGAAAGTTAGCATTTCAAAGCTTTAGTTGACACAGATTACTGGGATAATCAAAAGTGCTCCTAAGTGGATAAAATTTTTTAATTATTTAGTTACTGTATTTACAAATATTCAGTTATATATATATATATATATATATAACTGTGTTAATGTCCTTATATATGCACTCTTGATGGGTTTAAATCTAGTACCCATAGACCTTTGGGGAAATAATAGGTAAAGCAGATATGAGAGCAGAAATATACTGTTTTATAATAGTATCATTATGTTTATTATACATTACTAACATGTATATTGGTGGATTCAAAGTATAGTCACTTTTTATACATTATCTATAATGAATCTCATTCTTTACAATATACAAATCAGAAAATCCTTATAAGATTAAATAGTCATCTTATAAGAAAAATAGGCATAGAAAGGAATATAAAAAAAAAATTATTATTTGTTTTGTCTTGTACATATTTATATAAATTATTAAGAGAGTGATGTTTGATAATGAAGAAATTCACTATGGCAACAGAATAATTCATTGTATCAGATTTACTAATAATATGACTGTATTTGCTGATAATAAAAATTAACTTAACAAAAATTCCAAAGGACCAATAGAACCAGTAAATATTTAGAATCAAAAGTATAAATAAAGTCAAAACTTAGTGGCAAAAAAAAAAAAAAAATCAAAAGTAAACTCTGTAAAGGCTACTATAGAGTTGTTTAGCACATTTAAATTTTTGAAAAATTGGCCAACTAATAATATTCAACAAGCCTTTATTAAAAATAAAAGATGATTTTATAATACATTGAAATTTAATTTAGAGAAGAGAATGACGTTAAATGTTTTATTTGGAATATAGATTTATATGAAGCATAGAAGTTGCAAATAGAAAAATAAAAATACAGAATTTAAAGATATGAATTTAAAAAAAGGGAATAAAACAGAAAATCTGGATGAATAAGATTAACAATAAAAATAGTGAAAAGATTAAATAAAAAAAAGTTTATATATAAAAAATTTATAAAGGAAATTGGATTGGGCATATACTTCTAAGTAGAGGAATTACAAGAAATGTATTGGAATGAGTAAGAGAATATATAAATTGAATACTTTTAAAGACAATAGTAGTAATATTTAAAAAATAAAACAAAGGACAGAAAGGATTGAAGAAAATCGTTCATTTTTATACACAAATCCTACTTTTTTGACAATATCTAATAATGATAATGATGAATCACATGCTTATAATGTTAATGTGTCTTCTCAATTTTTGCTATATATATGTATTGAGTTTAAAATGTTTTTATAGATGTCAGCACTGTCAGAAGAATTTTTGATATACAATAGTTGTCAATGTTTTAATCAAAATTTGTCAATTATAGAGTTTTTATCTTTAGAAAAAAACTTAAAAAAAAAAAGATTTTCTTTTTTTATGTGTAATTTTCTACAATATGAAATGAAAAGGCAATTGGAATGGTGAAAACTTTTAAATAGTATACAAAATATGTTTCAAAATACAATTTCTATAAAATTCTTCTTGAAATTGATTTACAAATCATTTTAATGACTTTTGCTTATAAGAAAGATTGAAGAATATCAAGAATTCTTTATGTCAATATAAATAGAACAGTTTCAGATTAAAATCTGTTGCAATGAAAATCTTTTTTTTATTTTTTTATATTTAAACATCTATTATTGTTAATAGTTTGGTTTTTTTTCTTAAAAAAAAAAAAAAAAAGTGTAAAATTATAATTAAGAAATGTTGGTGGAACAATAGTAATGAAAATTTCTGTATCAATTATAAATGTGAAGTTAAGCCATGGACTCAGTGTCAGTCAGGGTATAAGGCTTTCATCTCAGTAGTCCTGAAAGGTACATTACATTACAATTATGTTTTTTTATGGTAATGAAAGCCTCATGTCTTATTTAACCAATTACATTACTGGAACTTTTATCATAATAACTTGATACTTATTTATTGACCAATATTGGATGTAATTAATGAACTATGAGTTATTTTTAAAAAATCTGAGACTGCTTTCTCAGATGCCTCAAAAAATCTCATAGGATTTGCTCTGAATGCAAACCCAGATTATAGGATACCATACAACTCTCGTAAGATGTGCCTCAGGATGCTAAATGAGTTATACAGAAATGATATATATATATTAAAAAAATAATTTTTATTTCATTAATTTCATAAAAATACTTAAATAAAACAATTTTAAAAAAAGAAAAGAGTTTTGGAATATTTTTAATGAAAAGAATACTCCATTATTCTTTTCTTTAATCAAAAATTGTTCAATTCTTTAATTAAATAATTTTTGGGGGAATACTGTTAAATTTTATTAATATTTTAAAGAACAAATATATCAATTACGTATTAACAAAAATGCAAACAAAACAAAAAAAATAGAAAAAAATTGTTAGATCTGGAAATATAATAAAACAACAACAATAAAAGTAATAATTTTTTTTTCTTAAAAAAAAAAAGCAGAAAACAAAAGCAAATTAAGGGATTCCTCAGGGATTTATTCTAGTGTGTGTGAGTTCGCACATCATTAAAAAAATCCATTGAATGTATATCTCTTTACTCTGCCTGTAGATTTATTCATTTTTATTATTACTATTATTTTAAAGAATAATTAGTGCATTATTACTATCTATTGTTAAAAAGTTTTATTGATAAATATGTAGAAATATTTATGCAGATGAAGTAAAATTTAAAAAATTTAAATGTTAACTATGGTTAAAATGATTTAATTCAAATAAATCCTTGCTGTCAGGATAAACTTTTTTAAAAATTAACTGAAATAAAATAAAAAGAAAACAAGAATTAAATGGTTATTAGTGATTTTATAAAGTATAAAATTGGTGGTAATTATCACATTCAATCATTATCGATCCACTACAAATTAAAGCTCTCTCCAAGTTCACATCGCATCCGCAAAATTTTCTTATTTCATCCATCCATTCATTTTGCAGGTAGTTTCTGTATAGGTCTTTTATAATTATGATGTCTTTGAACCCAGTTTAAGATTTCAACTGTTCATATGTTATTATCGCTTCTAATAAGTCCAGAGCAACATTTCAATATTGTTTCAATGATGTCAGCTATGCCTGTTTGTTCTCTCACTCATGTGTTTCTCTTTTAGTCTTTTTCCCCCTCAATACACATTTCCATATTTTATTAAGAAAGCTAAAGTTTCAGTAAATATCCAAATTCAGACCTATGTGTAAAAATTAATAAAATATATGTTGTTGTTTTTTCAAACACATTGTCATACTTTAATACTCATTTCTACCAGAAGTATTTCATCTAGGTTTAATTCTATAATTAATTTCATCATTATGTTTCCATATGCATTAAAAATCTACCAATGTTAAAAGTCTAACATTATTTTAAATTCATGATTATCATTTTTTTATCTTCTTCTAATAAAATATATCAAATATTTTTTAATAGATACTCCTGTACCTGCATTGAACACCAGTTGGTTGATTTATGTTATCTTAGCATATATATAATAAAAATTAAAATTTCTGCATTTATTCTTGAATTTACAGTGACAAGTATATAGTAAATAAAATGAAGAATACAATATTATTTTTCCAATAAAAATGTTTCTTAAATAAAACAAAGCAAAAATAGATCATGCACAAAATATATTTATATTAATATATAAATGTGAAAGTTTATTTGTTAGTCTCTTTGTGACTTTATAACTCAACAAATACAGCATCAGTCTAGATGAATCTTGAATGATTTACCTTCTTTTTATTTGCATAGAATTTTATAAGCTGTAAATTTTTGCTTTATAGTATTTAATTATTTTAAAGACTTTAGTAATTTGCAATATATAAAAAGAAGAAAAATTAATAACTGTTAAAAAAAGAAGATATTGGAAAATGTAGATGGTATTTATATTGTAAATTAGCTGTCACAGTTTTGCTCAGGTTAGTAGAATAAAACAATAAAATATAGTTCATTGTGGAGGTCACAAGTAGCATTTGTTTGACTAAGTTCCTTATGTTTTGTTCATGTTAAGAGTCTTTTTTTGTTGGAGAGGTTTTGAGTTTCTCAGATGAATCTGCTTTGGTTTAAATAACATTCTCTTCTCTTTCTAGTTAGCTCTACAGTGAGCTAATTAATTTAATATCTGTAAGGTATTTATCTTTTTTCATTGTGGTGGTTTGTAGCAATGACTTCACTATCAAAAGATGATGGAAATATCTCATTGTCACCATAATCAAGCATTTTATATATTTTTAATTCTAATATTCCTATTGTTTAAAAAGTCATCGGTTATTAATAAAAATATTTTATTTTCCAATACATTTGTGAGTGATATTAATAACATAAAGACTTTCTAGCCTTAAACATTAGTAGTGCTAGTGCTAATAGTTCAAATAATTCACCTAAATCTGATTCCAGTCTTCAAATTTCAGTTGCTAATAACAATTATCTATCCAATAAGTTAGAAAATGGCAGAAGTGACTCTCCAAATTTTTAAATTTGTACCATAAGATGAAAATATAAAAAATAGTTACATGAATTCATTACAGATTTGTGATTTGGGCCTCAAGAAAACATTGAATGTTTGTAAGTTAATGATAATGATGTTTTTGACTTGTTACATAATGATTTGAATGAGATTACACTTATAAATAGTTTTCATTTTGATTCTATAATGAACAGTTTCCTTTATCTGCTTAGATCGTTTAAAAAGTTTTAGTTATAATAATAAATGTTCATTATTTCTTTTACAAATGCAAAAATTGACATTTTAAAGTTTTCAATAGAAGAATATTATGCAATGCTAACAAAAGAAAGTACAGAACATTATTTATAAAGTTTTTCTGCATATTGACAACAGATGCATCTGTATAGAATTCCATAATTCTGTCCAAAGAGATTTTTAAAAAAAACATTAAATAATAAACTGCTATGTTACATTGACCTAGATAGGGCTTAGATGTTTATTGGTCAAATTAAGAATTGCTATACTGACTTTAGTGATATAGGTCTTTAGCTTCTCTTTAATAAGTTTGGAATTATATCTAACTTCAGTTACTCACTAGAGAAAAGAGCTAGTGTACCAGTATTAACCAACACAGCCCAATTCAGTATAACTTTAAAGAAGGGACATTTTCCTATTGACATCCTAAGTCTTCATGCCATTCAGTCTTATCTCTTGACAATAATCTTTTAAGGTGTTTAAGCTTAATGTTTCTTCTTCAAAGTAAGAATGATTGTTAAGGATCACCCCTCAAGAATTTTGTCAACAGTGTGAGTTGAAAATGTCCAGATATCATCAGTGTTGTAAAGCTTTAACCCAGTTCATCACTCAGAAAACACCTATTCATTAAAATTCTAACATTTCTGATATATCATCATCATCATACAAAACTGTTTCTGATCTTCTCATGCAGTAGTCATTGTCTACTAATGATGGCATTGAGTCTGATATGGTTCAAGCTTATTTCTTGAAGAATGATATTTCATCCTCTGACAACTTTACAATCAGTTTAAATATCCAAGAAGATAAACCTCTAGAGAAAAAATGCTAAAGTCATTACTGAGTTTAAATCTTCCAAATGTGTAAATACCAAATTTCAGGCAATTTCTATTATAGAAGCCATTAAAAAATGAAAAAGTTTGATCAAAGCTAAATCTCTCTTGAAACCAGATGGTCTTAGAGACTAACATTACATTATATAGGCAATAACTGAAATTACATCTTTATTGTCAGAGATGAAAGTTTTCTTTGATGGAGTGAACATTCATAAGTGTGTATCCAGATACAGAAGGTTAGAAGTGTTTTTTTCAATATGGCTGCAGATGTTAGTGCCAATTTGACCATGGACTGTAAACTGCCTTTCATCGCACATTTTGTTTGTTTATTTTTTCTATGTTATTATGTTTAATTTTGAAAATCCTGATTTGTTTAAGTAAATCTTTCCTTAAATCTTATCAATATTTTATGTTATGTTTTTGATTCATATGATATCTTATTATAGTGTACTGCTTTATCTCTATATGTTTCTGTTTTTAAGGGTGGGTGCCTATATATTTGCTGTTCTAATTGTGTTGCCATTTTAATTAATTGTTTTTCTATTTTCCTGTATTTAAATTGCTTATTCCTTCATTACTTAAATTGTGTGGTTTATTCATCTGAATATTACCAGTATCGATTTTAGGGATATAAACTATCCTAAACAGCTGTGCACTATTAGTGAATGGATCTCTTTTTTCCTCATCATATTACTTTCTTCTCTGAAACTAAACTTTATATGTATTCTGACATCAATTTTGTTAGATATCTTGGGAAGTTTGGGTTTTTATATTTCTCCACTTCCAATGCTCCAGATACAGGAGTACATGTTTTAATTCATCATAAAAATTTGTTTCCTTTAACACTCTTTAATATGATCAAAATATAAATATCATTACCCTTCATCATTCTGCCTTTAGACTAAACATTGTTTGTCTTTATTTATAGGACAGACCCATTCTTGTATATTAACTTATATGCCACATTAACCTTATTATTTCATCCAATTCTTTTTCTACTCTTTTTTTTTTGGTAAATTTAATATATCTTATATTGATTTTGTAGCTAAATACCTTCTCTTTATTGATTATAGACTGATGTGTAGTGAAGGTATTTTCTCCAGAAATCCCTTCTCCTTCTAAACTTTAAAACATACAACTCTCATTGACCTTTTACTTTATTTGTCTAATCTGCACTTTATAATTAATCCATCTTTGGAACCTGTTGATTTTTTCTGATTACTTAGCACTCTCCATTCAAATTGATATTGATCTTTATACATGATCTGCTTTTTAATGTAAAGATATATTAAGAGTATTGCTTAAGGCTACATCTTCAGAGCAGTAATCTCTCAAATTTACATATATTTTATAGGATTGATATTTTTTCTCTACAACCTGCTGTAGCTGGTGTTATTTTATCAATATTATTCAAATCAGTCATTAAACATTATAATAGTAAAAATAAATCATCTACAGATTTAAATAAGAAACTGGATGCTATTAAATTGCAATTGAAGACCATTTCTTATAACTCAGCTTCTATTCTTTCAATTATGTCCCTTAAGCAGCAATATAAATAAATATACTCAATCTATTTTGGCTAAAAGTCTTTCTACTAAAAAGGCTAAAATATGCTATAACTGGTCAAAAGAATATATCCACTGAGCTCTTTTTTATAAAAGTAAAAAGTATTTTTTCAATTATTATAAAAATTCTCAGCTGTCATGAGCTCCCAGTATTTGCTTTTAGTGACGGTCTCCAAGATCATGATATTACAAAGTTCAACATGATGCTTAAGCTGAAATTCTTATCAGATAGCATTCATCCTGGTCCTCTTGCAATTTCTAAATACTTTATTTTACATATCAGCTATTTCATAGTACCAATTATTATAAACTTGCTTGACTTTTTTTAAGTAAATTTATCATTTTGATAAGCTGTATATAATTTCCTTCCATTTCTCAAGCATAATACTCTCCTCTTAATAATATTCATTCTATCTCTATGCCACTTTTATTTATCAAAATCACTAAATCCATCGTTAAAGATAAGATACAGCCTATTATTCCGCTTTTATTTCAGACTATCAGTTTGCTAAAAAGAGTGCTTTCACCTCTGATGCTCTTACTCTGTTTAAAATTATTATTGATCAAGTTAGAGCCATTACAATAGCTGGTCCTATAGAGGTGCAATTAGATATTTCATTTGCTTTTGATTCTATCACTTTTAATATTCTCATTGAACTTTTACAATTGCATAAATTCTTGTTCCCTTTCTTTATATTTTAGCTAATCTTCTAATGACCAGAGAAATTTTTATCATTCTTAATGGCAGAGTAATATTCGTGTTTGAACCCTATAAATATATTATGCAAGGTTCACCTTTGAGTGCTTTGTTTTTTATTAATTATATAAATCCACTGCTTCTGGAAATAGTAAAGTACCTGGCATTTATATATTCTGTTCATTAATAAAACAGTTAAGTATATGTTTTTCATGGATTTTTGTCATTTTCCTTTCCTCTTAAAAGTATTGTTCTTCACTTCTATTCTGGAGAATTATACAATTTCTATAAACTTCAATTTAACCTTAATAAATCTTACAGATCGAGTATACTTTCTGTTAATAGTGTTTCTTTCTCTTTCATTGCCCTCCCTTCTTCCTCATAACTTTCTTGAATTTTTTATTCATAAATTTATGAATGCTATGATGATCTAGTCAGAACTCTATCCTCATATCTGTTGAAAATATAACTAACACCTTACATAGAGTGTACCTTTTTCTTCATGCAAAAATCTATCTTGTCAATATCTTGATTTTTCAAAAAATGACTGACTATATGCCAATTATTAACTATATAAATACTTCCAAAGAAGATTAATTTGCTTTGCTTCAAACTTATTTAGAATAAAAGAACTGTTGCAATAAGAATTGGAATCTTACAGAAGGCATTTTATAATGTTTAAATATTTGTCTCTGCTTATCTTTATGTTATGAAATTTATTTTAATCACCTATTGATATCCTTCCATTCAGGAAAGTTTTTCCCCAATTCTTAATCTAATTTATTACTGATCTTAATCATCACATGTTCTCTAAAAATACTCTTTGAAAGGCTTATGTCATGACTCATAATGCTAGTCAACCTCGACCATTTTCCTCTTTTCTTACTATCACCAATAAACAGATGAACAAAAAATTCTGATTCTGGTATCTGGGAATAAGTATATCTTGTCACTTAGAAGCCCTACCCACTAATAATTTTTATTACTGTGAACAATGTATGTTCACATTGATTACTTTTATTCCCTTTGTTATAAGTCTGAAAAAAAATTCATTTTTTTTGCTCCAGTATTCTTCTTACTTAAAAATATTATTGAGTCAATTACTAAATTGCACACTTCCTCTATTGCAACACTCATTCATCACTTCTCTTACTTTCTTCCTTTCATCTGATAAATTTTGAAATAATTCCAATTTTTCATTTTAATCCATAAAATACTTCTTGTAAAACCATTGTAAGAAGTTTTGGAGGCATAGAATCACTGTGTCATACACATTTAATAATTTTTTTTTTTTTTTTGGTATCGTGTATTTAATCTATGCAGTCATTTATAGTTAAAATCTGCAAATCGCATGAGCAACAGCTTAATGCTGTTTAAATATTACAGTTTATAAACATCGCGCTATATAAAATAATTGATTTATTAATCTATTTTAATAAATATTAAGAATATAAGAATACCTTGGGTCTATATCTTGTCTAAAGCTTCAATTATCATAAAAATGCCTTTTTTATAATCTACTAATACAAAGCATGATAACAACTTATTCTAATTGATCATTTCTATGATTTTTCTCAATATTTAGATGTAATCCACAATACTAAAACTACTTTTTAACCCAACTTGTTCTTTTGTTTACAATCCAAAGTTTGCTGAAGATGCTCATATATAAAGATCTTGTAGAGAAATGATAGAAAACCGATTGGTCGATAATTCCTAATATCTTTTTATTATGTTCTTTAAATATCAATAACATTAATGCATTCTTCCACTTGTATGTCATATCTTTATTATTTAGACATTTGATATATAGTTTTCTTAACAATTTTCTTATTTCTTCACCTGCTTCTTTTAAGATAACAATAATAACTCCAGTATTTCTTAAATATTTCCCCCTTTTTAAATATTTTATTGCACATATTACTTCTTCATTTAAAATACTTGGCAATGTCATTGCATAATTCTTAGTAAAACTTTTGCACACATTTCATGATGTTATTCATTTTTTTAATAATAGTTCAATTTTTTTTGTCTTGCTTCTCTTCTGTAACTTTCAATTGCCAATTCACTGTTATATTCTTATATCATTATTAACTTTTTATCATACTATATTCAAGGCTTCTTAATAAATTATTTTAAAATATTTTTCTATTCCTTTTTTATATACACATTATCTTGTTTTAGATGATAATGGTTCATCCAAAGAATTCTACTAATACTATTTATATATAAAACAGCAATTAAAGGAAATTTTCTAAACTGAAAATTTTAAATAATTATTTGGGGAATAAACCATGATCAATTAAATAATTGTGTGATAAATTTTATAAAAAAGACTATATCTGAAACAATAAATTATAAAAAGGCTATCAAATTTTGGCTATAACTAAAGCCAAGGAATTATTTAATATGTTTTTTAATTCAATTTTTTGTTTCATTTTTTATTTCTTGTAAAAATTAGTTCAGTTCAAGTGAAAGGCATATCCAATAACCTTTGTAGAGGAATGGTGCATGAGTAGACAGTAATTCCCAGTTTGCCGATTGTCAGATAATGAGAATTTAAAGTTTTTTCATTCTTCTTTTACTTTTCATCTAGGGATTTTTTGATTAATGTTGGATAGTTAGCTAATACCTAGCTGCCTGAGAAAAAAATCACTATATTTCTTTTAAAAAAAATATTTCACAGGGGTTTGAAGTACATTATAGATTTGGAAAACAGACACATTATCTCTGCACCACAAAGTTCTTCTAAATAAATTTAAAAGGCACAGTTTTTAAGGTTTGCCTCAGGTAACAAACTTATTTGGGCCAGTCCTAATAACTGCTACTTGAAGATTCAGACTTTAATAAATTTAAATTCTTTATAGTTTTAAAAGAAATCAAAAGAACAAAAAATAAAGACTATATTTGGTGAAAATAAAAAACTAAAATTATAAGAGATAAATAAGATTATACTTACTACTGCAAAATGTACATGTTTTAATTCATAGTGCAAAATGCAGATTATTATTTATCAGAAAGATTTTTTCCTATTACAATGATATAAAATTAAATAATAACTGATTTTATCATAGCTTTTGAGTCTGTAAATCATAGTTCAACATGATTTATAAAGTTTACCTATCTATATTCAGGCAAATATTTAACTCCTTCTCAAAGAGAAATAAAAAATTTGAGCGTTAATGATAATTGATTATAATGTAGAATAATATTACACAACTTTGGTGTTTGAAATGTCAATATAAAATAGAACAACTTCTTGCATCTTTGAGCTGCCTTATTAATATAAACTGATTAACAAAAAATAAAGTACTTTATAATTTAATTTATTTACTATTTGCATGGTAACTAAAGCATTCTCATTGTCATTATTTGTTAGCAAAGATTTGTTAATGTTATTATTTAATTTACAGTTAACATGTTGATTGTCCAAGGTATTTGCAGAAACTATTCCTAAAGCCAAACTGAAGGAGTATTTTTTTTGTATTGGAAACTCTATATATTTATTATTTCAACTTTATTTTCTCAATCTTTTATAAAAGTCAAAATGACACTACAAAGTTAAAATTCTGAATTACCATATGTGTTTTACCCAATTCTGGTTTATACACATTAATAAAAAAAAATGATAAGAAGTATAAAAGTACTTCTAGCAAACCATAACTAACAGCATTACTAAAAGTTAGTTACTTGTGAAATAAATTTTGCAAGATATGACAAATCTAAATGAAATAATTTAAGAATATATAACAATAAATATTTTTTTTTCTTCATTTATAAAAGTACTTAAATCATATAAAATTTATAATGTAATTGATATACACGATTAAATTATTTTGTTATTTTGTAACATTAATAATACAATGAAATAAAGAATGAAAGACTGAATTTATTATTTAGATCATGCCTCTCCTACTGGTTAAAGTAAGTATGGTTAGTCTTGCGTTGTTAGCTGAGAGGTATCGCAGCCGCCATGCAAGCAAGTGGTTGCAGACGGTTGTGGGTTCGCATCCCGGCCGATGCTATGACATATGAAAAAAAAATAAGTATGGTTGGCAACCTAGGATATATAGAATGATTATCAATGGCACTCTGATTGAACTGAATAGTAAAAAATTATATTTTAATTACAATGCATACCTACATTTTTTCATATGAGACTCACATATAAATGAAAACCATGATTAATTTTAATTAAACGTTCACTCGATCTTTTCTATTTTCAATAAAGATAAGAACTACGTGGGATAGAAATATATTTTTTATTTCCAGGAAAGATTAATTTCATCTGGATTTTTTTTTTTTGACAGTCAATTGACCTTTGATACTTTGTATACTACTGCTTGTTTAGAGTAAATTCATATTTAGGTAGAATATTATATGATTAATTCATTTGAAAAACTTTAATTCGTAATTATATAATGATATTTTTTAAGTTTTGACACGTTTTTTTGAAAAAAGTTTATAGTTGGCGATAGTTGGGTTAATGCACGAATAAAGTTCGCAAATGCATGAGACTTAATAATATCGTTCAGATCTCAAAGAAGTTAAAAATCACTGTCTATTGTGTAATTAAAACAAATTTCTCATAGAGAAAAATTTCCAAATATCCATAGTTTTTTAAAGAAAAGAAGAATATATAAAAAATTTCCAATTTCGAGTTGATTTTTTATATTACAAAAATGAACTTTTTTGAAACATTTTCGATGAATACTAGAAAAATACTTGTTTTATTTTGTTAGAATTCATTAATCAGCTTTTTAAATTAAAATTGAAGGATGGCAATTAAGTAATTTTCTGAATATATGACTGCATTACATAAAATTATTCGAAGGTCTTACATATATGTTATAAAAAAACTTCCATTACTAGACCTATTATTTTTGATTTCTAACTAAATTAGAATTAGATTAAAATTTATTAAAATGTAAAAAAACAACTTCGATGACTAATGTCTCCTCTTTGTCATCAAATCCACTGACAACTATTGGATTTGCATCAAAATATCTGGCAAAAATGAGCCCAGTCAATTATTATTTTTTTTGCTGATGTCAGTCTCATGCGCAATGAAGGGCATTCCACAACAGATATATATTCCAGTCTTCTGCCAGAGGATGTTTTTTTTTGTAACAAGTGTTATAAATGTAGATAGTTTAAATTTTTAACTTCCAAATATATAAATAAATAAAGTAATTATTTTAATTAATGTAGATATTTTGAAGAGAATGATTCATTTATATGTAATTAATCCAACATTTAATTTATTGATACAAATGTTTTAAATAATATTCATCTAAGAAATGGTCAAAACTAAGTAATGTACAAAATAAAAGTAAAAATGTTTACTTTCCAAATCAAAAATAGTTCTAATTTAAAAAAATAGAGGGCGAACATGGGGGGAGGGCATGACCATGATTGTTAAAGTAAACCTTTATCTTTGAATACAATATAATTTAAAGCAATGGTCTTCAACCACCGGTCCACAGATCGGCACCAGGCCGCAAAAGTTTTTTACCGGTCCATGCTAGACTGGCAAGAAAGTTTGTAATAAAATAATAAGATTTTATACTTTTAATTAATATAAACAATTTTTATTTTTTCATCACATTTTTACCCCGATTAAAAAAAAAAAAAAAACAAAAATAAAAACTAATCAATCATACATAAATTAATTTTTTTTTCTATTTATCGCAGATGTTTATGGGGGGGGGTAGAAAAAAGTTTTTTATTATACCAACTCCGGTTGTCCTTTGATAGCCAATCATGACCGCTTATCAGCATTGTTAAAACAATAAAATGTAACATGACTTTTTTTGATCTCTTAAATTTTTTCTACTATCTCTTTTAATATTTTATCATTAGTGTTTTTTTTTTTGTTTTTTTTTTTTTTTTTGGCTATATGGCGATTTTTTTTTTTTTTTTTTGGCTTTGACTTTTATTTTTGAAATCAATTTTTATTACCTTTTTTAAAAATAAAAACCAAAAAATAAGTTCTGTCTCTAACTTTTACAAAGTATTTCTCAATCCACCCCCATCCCCAAATTAAAATAAGATCAAAACTTTTGACTTTTTCAAGTTTCGTTTTCTTTTTTTTTTTTGTTTGAAAATATGCCCACTTTTTTTTGGCCTATAAGATGATATTTTTTTGGGCTTTATTTGTATATCACTAAAATACTAAAACTTTTATTTTTAAAAGCAATTTCTGTTACCTTTTTTTAAAAATAAAAACAAACAAAAAATAATTTTGGCCTCTATCTTTTGTCTAAGTGATGACAAAGTATTTCTCATCCACTCCCCCCTCCCCCCAAAAAAATTAAAATAAGATCAAAAGGTTTGATTTTTTCAACATTCAGGTGAATAACATTTTATTCTTGCATGTTTTAACAATGAAATAATAAATGTAGAAATGCAAGCACATTAATGAGAACGATTGTTATTGTACTGTTTTCGTAGCAGTATGACTGCACAACTCGAGAACGAGTGTTCAGCATGTGAAGGTAAGCAACACCATTACAATACATAATAACTAGTGTGCTGTTTTGGTCAGTTATAACAATTATGCTTATCTAAGGGTAAACAAGTTACATCTTTAAGAAAATTTATCTGTAAACTTCTGCAGGTCCACAAAATCTTATCCTTATTTTTGCCAGTCCACAGATGTGAAAAGGTTGAAAACCACTGATTTAAGGGATCATACTTGTCATATATGCTCACATGTATTTTAAAATATTGAATGACCAATAGTATAAGATCTGGTTATATTGGGCTTGAAAAGTATATAATATATAATATTGAAATCCATTATAACCGGCCCAACTTTTATAATATATATATATATTGTAACAGAATTACCTTTTCGACCGTTTGTAAAAGTTTTAATTTACACTTTTTTACGATCGACATGACTGTCACGTCAGGCAAAGAAGCCAATATAGACTCGCTATTCAAGTCTATATTCCTGATCAAATACTGAGATTACCAATGGAATTTTCCAGTATTATCTTTCCCGATCAGACGCTTCTTCAGCTGCTGGATACTCATTCATAAGAATGATTTTACTTAAAAGACAATCCAGCGCTTGAAATATTTATAAAATTTTACGAGATTTAATCTTACTGTACTATATCGACACGTGTACTTTTACTAGAATTCTACTTAGTATTTTATAAACTCTACAGGTATATCATTATAATTAGTATGGTGGAGAAAGAAAGACGAGATGTAAAGAGCTATTCATAAATAAATATTGTTTAATATAATACATTCATAAAACATTAAAATATAATATTTCAATATAAAACAAGCAATCATTAAAATAACACAAATTATATTTAATTTAATTAACCCTTCACCTAAAAATGATAATTCTTTGATATTAAACATTTATCTGTAGATATTTTATAGCTTATAGTCTTTTCTTATGTATTCTTTGACATAGAATAACTACTAATTATTTGGTTCATTCAGATTCACATTTGCAATTACATTTTTTTAATTAATGTGGCCATTTACGAAAGTGTGTGCACACGTGTTATATTAAAGTTAATTACCTAGGTTTTCTGGATGTTGATGAGGGAATTATTATCCATCATGTGGATTACTCCACTTCTTTTGTAGAGATGGAAATTCTTGGAATCTGGCTGCATTCTTTCTTGCAGTTTACTTAAGTCGTATTCTTGCGGCTTCAATGGCAGGGAAGGTGAATCATCAGGCAGGCGCTATCTCTACTATTACTTCATGGGGAAGATGACTCTACACCCAAGGTGAGCATGGATCAACTGGCATCCATTTGTGGCCCCTTAGCCCTGCATTCTCAATGTTTCAACTTCTTGGTACATTTTTGTTCACAGCTCTCGAACTACTCTGTCTTTCAGCTCAGCAGACTCAAGAAGAACCAAAACATGGCTCCTTCCTTCACAACTTCTTACTTAATTGTCCCAGAATCCTTTTCTTATCTTCTTGATTGTTTTTGGAATGTCATTAATTACATTTCACATCTTTATTTTACTTTCATAAAATACATAAAATTTTCTTCTTGTTTTTTATTTATTTACTTTATTTTATTTACTTCCATTTCTTTTTTAATAAAATAATTTTCTTATTTACACACTCTTTATTACCTTCACATAGCCATAAATATTTCATGCATTCACATGTGTAGTTTGAAGAGGCGATCTTTATCTTTTTTACCTTTCCTTTAAGATTTAATCATCAACTTCGATGATCCTATTTTACTATTTCCTTAACTTTACTATTTTTAAAATTTAAAAAATTGACATTGGAAGGCGAAAGATAAGGATCTTGATTGCTTACCTCCCTTCACTTTTTTTAATTACGATAATTGCTTCTGCTTTTAATTGCATTCTTCAACTACCATCTTGATTTTTTAATTAACATTAACTTAAAATAGATTTATTTTCCTTTCTAAATTTTATTATTCACTTTCTATAAATTAGTTTACCAATAAAACTCACATTTAATATTATGCTATATAATAAATGTACACATGTGTGATCACAGTATGTGTGATCGTCGCAATATATATAGTAAGATTGGCAGAATACATAGATTCGGCACGATACAACTAAAAGGTTGCTGACACTGGTGTAATATATTATTATTGTTAGTATCAAAAACAGGTTTATTCAACTATGTTTACAATAAAAGAAAAAATTATAAAATAACATTAAATTTGGCAATACATTTATAAACCATTAAATTACTTAATGTCCAATATTAATAAGATTCCATGTGGAATTTACTATTAAGTGAGGAGCTAACTTCAAATCTCTTTCTTTGATATCTTTTAATTTTTGTAAAAAAATTAATGTTGGATCAGGTATAACAGACTTGAAGATTAGGAAGCATCTGACAAAACCATAGACAGAAAGTGATGAAAGTTGCACTTCTTATAATTGCAAAATCCCCATAAGTAAAACCTTCTATGAGTGTGCTGATAATTGGATGTTTTGGTGTATAAATATGATTAATCAATATTCTACATCCCTGAAGAGAGGAACGACCATTGAAAATGTGAAATATGATATCATCCTCCCTATGGCAGAGTGAGCAAACAGGGTCCAAAGATGAAAAACCTCTATACATCACAAGAAAGTGGCTTGTTGGAAGGGCATTGAGATTTAGCTTTAGAAGAAAGTCCAAATATTTTGGCTCTAGATTACATCTTTTATATTTCTTTATAATGGCAAAGTTTGTACAGGTGAGAATGTTATGATCTGGGATAATTGTTGAAAAAAAAAAGAAGATAGGCATCCCAATAACGAAGTTGGTTTTATTTGAGTTAAAGGTGTGAGAATTTTTGCAATGTCAATTAAGACTTGTGTCAGCCAACCATCATTAATTGAAGGTGGAGTATCTGTAGGATGAATAGATAGAAAAGGTGAGTCATCAGAAAAAATCCCATTATTATTATGTAAAGTATAAAAATAAAATTGTTTTTCACATAATATTGTTTCAAAAATTATTATTAATTTTTATATATTGTAACAGTAAAAAGAATATTTGTTTGTAGTTAAATAAATAAAAAGTTAAAATAAACAAATACAAACAAAAATAATTAAATTCATAATTTATGATCTTTATGTCTACTATATTACTTTCGATGTAAACATATTTCTATACTAAGTGCCTACTACCCAAAAAATGACCAATCCCATCACTTAATCTGTTTTTTTTTTTAATAATTGAGAAAATGCGTAGTGAAAAAGAAACTTGTGTATATGTGTGCATATGTATAAATAGATTTTAAAAAACATTGCATTATACATATATCTTAAATTCATCATAATTTTTATTATTGTTTTAAACAAATTGTAAATGTATTTATTATAAACTCATACGGTTAATTAATATAAACCTAATTTTAATTATCGGAAGTTTTTTAGTGAATATTTAGAACACATAATAATATATCAGAAAATTAATTACATTACAAACAATAGTAGGGCAAATCTATTTCAACATGTTAACAATTTATTTAATTCTTTATGTAGGTGAATTCTAGAACTGGCAATGTAATCTTATTTATATGTTTATAGGAAGAAAAAAAGACGGCTTTGGATTTTAAAACTATGCTATATAATATTTTTAATATGCTTATTACCGTTATAAAGAAATAGAAAAACGTAAATCTAGTTATAATCTAATGTTTATTGCTGTTTATGTGTAATGTTGTTCCTTTTTGTATTTTCTTATAGAGTAATTGCTTAAAAAAAATAATTATAATCAGTTTATTAAAAAATAAAATAAAATCCAATTAATTTTGTTTCATTATGAAAATACAATAAGTCAGTCACTGTTCGTACTTGAAAATAAATGCAGACGCAATCTTTTAAGTGGAGCAAATTATAGAGAAAGATAATCTTTTATTCCTTACAAATCATAATTATTTTGATATATAACATTAATAAAGTAATTAATTAACACTATCAGGAATAAATGTCAGAATCTTCAACTTTTTTTTATTAATATGAACTGAGTTTGCTTTTTTGGTTTTCATTTCAACAGACATGATCTATATTCTACATGTAACATACTTTCAAATACCAATGCTACAAGTATACAGTTATTTTAAACAGTATGATTTGATTATTATAATGACATTAATAATGCTACAAAATTTAATACAGAAAAAGAATATTTTCAGGACCAATTTACATATTAGGAAATGCATAATATTTTGTGGGTGTACACAATACAATTAATTAAATATGATTAAAAGAAATTTTATTGATGTAAGACTTATTACCCCACTATTAGTGTTTTAATTCTTAGAGGATGAGCAGCCTTTGAGATTGAGTCATGCTTATTGTTATCTGTTTACCCACAATTTGCCTTGCATAAGGCAAATCACGATTGATTAACAACTAAAAGTAAATTTAGATTAAAGATTTATTATAAGTTATGCAAACAAAACTAGAATACATATAAGCTCTATTATAAAAAATATATACACTTAATAGTAACAAATTATCATGGAGTTCTTAAACACTCTTAAAAAACAGAATGTGCCACTTACTGTCTCATTTAATGCATCGATTACATAAATACAGTTCCCCGCATTAATACCTAAGAGCCCTTTAGGCTTACAAAAAACACAATAAGATCAGAGTGATCTGCTTTAAATCTAATCGGATTTTTTATACCTTCAGATTCCAAACATCTGGGTTTATTCTCCCACAGACGTTGACTGGTTTCTGATGATACTTGTTGCACACAAAACACTTCACCAACACAAAATAGAAACAAAATCAAAACGACACTTGACTCTACTATTCCGAGTTTTTATAGTTTTAAGTTTAATTGTTTTCATATCTGCATTTCCCATTATTTCAGGATCTATTTCCATTAAGATTTTATCTTTACTAATTCGTTCAACATTTGCATTTCCTTTCTTTTCACTAAGTCAGCTGAAACATTTCAATTACATAACTAATCATTTACATTCCAAAAAGTTTTCATTATCATTAATAACTTCTTTTAACTTAAACTTTTGGAGAACTCTTATTGATCTTTTTAATCTATATTTCTTGCACTTACATTACTACAATTTTTCTCCTCATTCCAGAAGTTGCAATTTTTCCTTACACATAATCCTTCCATCTTTCTATTTTTCTTTTTATATGCACAGTCAGGTCTGGGCGATTTTTTTATTTTTGGTTCTGCTTGAATTTCTTCTGAAATTACTTCACTGTCTTCCTTGATTAACTGCTTATCCTCCATCTTTCTTCTCATGTTGCTTCTTTTCTCACTCCCTGCCTCATTCATATTTGAATCTTGTAATATTTACAGCTGCAAATCCTCTCTTTTCTTTATATGATTTATGTGGGGTCTATATTTTAGACTATTAATTCCACTAACCACATATATCTGATTTGACAATACTTTGTCTATTGTTCCCTTGATCCATTTTTTTTACATATAACATCTCTCACTCATGTAAGTTCACCAACTCTAAAAAACCTTATTTGACTTCACATTTGGAACACGAATCTTTTCATTCGGATGCAAACTGCCAATTTAGTTCTTAGTTTTCATCCACACATTAATTCTGCTGGAGATTTTCCTGTCATTGTAGATGGTATTGCATTTTGGTATAGCATAAATGTCTGTAAAGTGTCTTGCATTTCTACATTACTCTTTTTTTCAGTCACTTGTTGTACCACATTCTCAGCTAATCTATTTGACTGAGAATGATATGGTATGCACATGTGATGGAAACCACAGGTACCAAAAAAATGTCACAATTCTTCTCCTATAAATCCTGCTCTGTTATCTGATACAGCCACTTCTGGAAAACTATGAATCAAGCATACCATCTTTAAACATATAATTGTTCCTAGAGCACTAATTTCTTTCATAATATGGCATTCTATCCATCTTGAGGATGCATCTGTCATTATCAGCAGCATTTTTCTGTTCACTGGTCCTGCATGATCAATATGTATTCTCTCCCATGCTTTTGTTGCTTTCAACCAGGTTGCAAAACATTTTGCTGGTAAAGCACTTTCTGATTAACACACAGTACAACCTTTAATGAAATTTCTCTATATCTACATTAATTTGTGGCCACCAGACATAGCTAAACACCAAAGTTCTGTAAGTGCTTCATGGAGAAGCTTCAAAAATTTATTGCTCCCTATAGATGGTATAACTACTCTATCCCCATTACAACAACCCCTAAAAACTGTTAATTGCTGTCTATTAGCCCAAAACCCCATTGCCTCATAACTAGGTGTAGATTTAGGCCAGCTCTTCTTAATCCAATTAATAAAAATATCATACCCTTTTCCTTCTCTAGTCCACTTTTGGACTGCATTACTATTAAGCACTTCTCCATTCATGTTATCAATATAATTAACTTCAGACTCACTATTGCATGCCTCTTGAATATCAGGGAACCTTGACAACGTGTCTGTGTGTGAGATTTCTTTTCCCCAATTTATATTATAATGAATACTCATATGCAACTAACACATTCTCTCATCATAACATCCTAGGACTTAAATGTTTAGGTGCTGCACAATCATTTCCAAAAATTCCCAACAAAGGCTTATGGCTGTAATAATTTCAAAACTGCACCTGAAAACAAACTGATGATATTTTTTATCTGTAAACATGATCATAAATGTTCAGGTGCTGCACAATCATTTCCAAAAATTCCCAATAAAGGCTTATGGGCTGTAATAATTTTAAAACTTCACCTGAAAACAAACTGATATTTTTTAACTGCAAACATGATCATGAGAGCTTCTTTGTTAATATGATTATAATTACACTCAGCTTTTGACAAATGTTCTGGACACATATGCTACAGGCCACTCATTATTATCTATAGCATGATCTAAAACAGCCTTTACCCCCCAGTCTGATGCATCAGTAGTAATTCTAACTTCACGCTCACTGTCAAAATATACCAACATCATATCAGATGATAAAAGATCTTTAATCTTTTCCAAAGTCCTGTCTTTAGCTTCTGACCAAAACCAACTTTGCCCATTGTGCAATAACTTATATAATGGTATTGCCACCATCACCTTGTTTTTTATAAACAGCTCAAAAAAGTTTAACAGCCCTGACTTTGCCCATTAAAGAATGTGTCCCTTTATCAGAAATGCTATAAATCAGAAACTTTAATTCTTGTGTTTTCCATACACAGTTTTTTCCAATTTAACTTAAAACCCAATTGACTTAATTTATCACAAATTTTCATAATCTATCTCTCAATAATTCACTAGATGTCACTATTATCAAAATGTCATCATAATAAGGCATTACACCTTTTAACTCTTGTAACATTGAATTTAATTTGGCCTGGAAATGGTTTAGAGCAATAGCAATTCTAAAAAGTAAACAATTACATTTGAACAGCCCAAAAGGTATATTTACCCTCAATATTCTTGCTGATTTGTCAGTAACCTTAATCTGATGATACATGGAGTTAAGGTCCAATTTGGCAAAAAATTTTGCATTCAATAAACTCACTAAAACTTCTCCAACATTAGGTATGGGGTGTGTACATTCTGATTTGCCCATCAGGTTTCTTTATCACCACTATGGGCATGGCCCATTCTGCCTTTTATACAGTGATTAACATGCCTCTAACCACCAATGTTTTTAACTTCTCCTTGACATTTTCTCTCTGCACAAATGGAATCTTCCACAGCTTACAGATAACAGGTCATGCATTTTCATTTAATTCTAAATTAACTGGATTTGCTTTTATTAAACTTAACTCCTCAGAAAATAATTCAGGGTACCTTTTCACCATTTCCTGTTTTATGGAAATGTTTTTAACAATTGATACCACAATACCTAACTTCTTAAACCACTCTCTACTTATTATTGGGAATTATTTGCCCCTTAACAATATATATAGGCAAATAGCATACTTTATCTCTATATAAAATTGGAGCTTTTTCCATTCCAATCAATGCTAGTGAGTTTCCACTTATATCTTTAACTTTTATCTCTAACTTTTTAATTTCCACAGTTTTGTAACCATTTGATATTTTAGTCCATTGTCTTTTGGACACCCAAAAAATACCTGAGCTACTACCAATCCCCATTTCAAGTTGTGTGCTACATATTTTAAGTGTTAGCATAAATTGATTTTGCCAGTGCAACATCATACTCTTATTAATATTAACTTTGTCTCAGTTATCCCCTCCATTTGGTTATTTCACTTTTACCTTTTTGCTTAGGTTTTTTGAAAACTGCAGCAAAACATCCTCTGTTGCACAGTTAAACAGCTTTCTCTATGCCATTTACAATTCTTAGTGACATGACCTGTTTTCCTGCACCAAAAACATTTCCCTACAGGTATTGGCTCATTACCTGATTTATCATTTTTCTGCAGCCTACTTTTATTCATTTTATTTACTGCAATTCTTCTCTCTTCATCCTCTTTACTTCTAAAAGTGAGAGCTTGCTCAATAATTAACTCATATGTGATCCCTTTTTTGATTGCTAATTCATAAGACAAATCTGTTTCAGTCAATAAGCTTGGTCTTAGACTTTCATCCACCTTTCCCCATAGTTATTGGTCCAACAAAAATTTTCACCAAATTCTCCATATTGACAGTTTTTTTACTAACTGCTGTAATGCTAAGTCAAAGACTTTTATTTTTTCACCTTTCGACTGTCTTCTATTACAGAGTGCCAATCTCATGATATGGCTAGATAGCTGAGGGCTAAAATATTCAGTTAACTTCTTAACTATAGCCTCATAACTTAATGCTTTCATTATAGGTTTGCCCAACAACTTATTAATGATTTCAATTAACTTCCTACCTTCCAAACACAACAAGGCTGCTACCTTTCTGCTATTATCACTTATTCCATTAAGAGTGAAAAAAAATTGCAGTTGAGTCACATACAATAGCCATTCTGATGCATTCTCTACATCAAATTCCAAGATACTACCTTGACCAATTGACATTTTCTTATCTATCAACTATAAACCTATACTATTCTTAGCAATTCTAATTCTAATTGTACTTTCCCTGCCTAGGTTCAAAATTCGACTGTGCCATTTTGTTGGGTATTTATCCAGGATTTGCATAAGGCAAATCACAATTGATTAATGACTAAAAGTAAATTTAGACTAAAGATTTATTACAAGTTATACAAACAAAAACTAGAATAAATATAAGCTCTATTATAAAAATTATATATACATAATAGTAACAAATTATCATGGAGTTCTTAAACACTCTTAAAAAACAAAGTCTGCCACTTACTGTCTCATTTAATGCATTGACTCCTTAACAACTAGACTACATAAATAGTTTCCTGCATTAATATCTAAGAGACCTTTAGGCTTACAAAAAAAAAAAAAAAAGATCAGAGTGATCTGCTTTAAATCTAATTGGATTTTTATATCTTCAGATTCTGAACATCTGGATTTATTTTCCCATAGACATTGACTAGTTTCTGATGGTACTGGTTGCACACAAAACACTTCGCCAACACAAAATAGGAATGAGCAAAAAGACAATTAACTCTACTATTCTGAGTTTTTGTAGTTTTTAGATTGTTTTCTTATTTGAATTTTCCATTATTTAAACTCCTTTGTGAAACAATTCGTTAATTGCATTGTCCAGATCTATTTCCATTAAGATTTTATCTTTACTAATTCATTCAACATTTGCATTTCCTTTTGTTTCATTAAGTCAACTGAAACACTTCAATTGCATAACTAATCATTTACATTCTAAAAAGTTTTCATTATCATTAATAACCACTTTTAACTTAAACTTCTAAAGTATTCTTATCGATCTTTTTAATCTATAAAATTTCTTGCACTTACAATACTACACATCATTTATACATAACATTCCGTAGTCCAATTATGCAGGCCATAGTATTCATACTGATTTAGAATATTGTGTTATTTTAATGAATGTTTGGGGCTTTTATTATTATAACTTATTATTAAATCTATAGTTTTAGTATAAATAGCAGCTTTGATGATAATGTTATAATCAAACATTTTTTAGAAAGTAGAAAAATGAAAGTTGTTCAGATTATTAGAGTAATTTGCAAACTTTTGATATATAATATTATAGATTATAAATGATTAGAAACCATTTTAACAAAAATATAGTGTAAAAGATTTAGAAAACTTTTAATTTTAACTTATAGGATTCCTGAGAACTTCTAATTTATGAATGCTGATATGTTTTGTACTAATGATTTTTAATCTGATATAAAACAGAAAAAAGAATCATGTCTTATAATTTAGTGACAAGTAAAACTTATCCTTTTCAACTGTTATGTTTTGTATAAAATATTTTATTGCATTTCTAGATTGTATAGCATGTGCCAAAAAAGAAGTTGAGAATTTGTGTAATGTACAAGATCCTCTCTCCTTCTCTTGCTATTAGAAATATCTCATGAATGCCTCATCCTATTACTGAGACATAATATTTGCTTTGTGATTGTCTAAAGAACCTTTTCAAAAGACTAAAACAATTAAGTCAAGTAATTGCTGGACACCTCTAATCAATTTGCATTTTATGAATCTTTCAGATAAACCCAGAACAATTTCCCACTTTATCACAATCTTTTATAAACTTAATTAATATTTTAGATAATGGATTGATTATATTTTAGTGGTAAAAGTCTACAATTATGACACTTTATTATCTTCTATGTTAGACAATAATAAGAAACAGTTTGTGGTAATTAATATGATTAAATCTATTTCATTAGTTTGTGCGACCCAGTTGCAAAATTATACTGCTAATCTTCCAAACAAAATCATCATAATAATAAAAGTTTAATTAATGAATCAGTCACTAGATGGTTTTCCACAGCAATTTTGTAGTGTAAATTTCTGTTGTTTATTAATTAAACTATAAGATTGGCTATATACATATATATACAATAAAATTTTTGATGAAACTATTCCAAATATAATAAAGTTGTCCATCTTTAAAACAGCATTGATACATCATCATAGACCTAGTCTAACTGATAAAACAATGCAAACACACAAGCAACATCTATAACAAAATAATCAGTTAACATCAGCCAAATTAAATATTGAAGCATCATTTGTTTTTTAATTATTCTTTTAGTTATCTATTGAATTAAATTTTTTTATTAAGGTAAGTTATTTATGGCGCTCCTACAGTGTGCCACCCATGTGCATTGCATCCCCTGTTTCCTGGCACCGAATGGTCCTGAATATGATACTCTTTTAAATTTTATTAATAGATAGTAAATCCATATGTAGCCTGGTAAATAACGTATATAATATTTAAATATAAAACGTAACTAGATTTTTTTTTTTTTTTTAATACTGTCTTTTAAATTCAGAAAATCTTAAAAAATTATCTTTCAATAATTATATCATATTTAAAGAAAAGAATAAAGTAACTTTCAATTTTTTAAAAAGTAATTTGATTTCTATTGATTATTGAAATTAATTCAAAGTTTAGACTAAGTTTGTGTAGGGTTTGAGTTGATTAAATTTATCCTTCTTTAATGTTTTTCAAATTTAATTTATTATTTAATATTATAAATTTTCAATTATTAAAATGAGTTAAATGATAAAACTGTTTTTTTATTTTATTATTATTATAAATATACTTCCTTTTTCTGTACGGTATTATGCACATTATATGTATATATTATAATATAAAAGATGGAAAATGTATTTTCTCATTTAAGATACTTACATAATAAATTTTCTATAAATAATATAAAACATTTATATTTCTAGCGATTTTTTAAGTAAACTTATCATCATCATCATCATTACTATTATTATAAATTTGGAATTTAAAAGTGGTCATTTAATTTATTGGTAGATGATAATGAGAGTAAAAATATTATTTCAAATATCTACATTGATAAAATTGAATCGTAAAAATAATAATAATGTCAATAGGTTTGATAAAATATAACTGTTTTATTCATCTATTACAATGAGATTTTTTTTTACATTCTATAGGATCACTCTAGACCTTGCAATCCACTATCATCATTAAACCACTGCTCAAATGCAATGAAATTTTAAAGATTTTTGTTAAGAATTTTATGTATTGGACATTAGTACTTATTTTTGCTGAAGTGAATAAGATATTCAATAAAGAAAAAGCTAAATATAATGTGAAAATATTGGGAAAAAGTATATTAAACTTCAGCATTTAGATGTAATCCATATACTTAAAAGTGCAGACAATTATACTTACGGAAGAGATACTATTGAAATTACTTTTTTTTTTTTTTTCAATTTAATTATATATTTGTAAAATGTATTTGGAGGCATAATTATGATGCTAGATATATGAACATTATTTGTTCTGGAATAAATAAATAAATTGAAAGGATGACAATTCATTATATTTGAGACATCATCTCTTTATACAAAGCTTAAACATTATTAAAAATAAAGTTTGTTCATATGTGCTTAAATAATCTCTTGATTTTTAATGAAACTGAAGTTACATTCATAAATTATATGAATGCAAAATATCATTATAACTGAAAAAATAGAACAATGTTATAATAAAAATTGATACACATTTACTAATGTTTTTATGTACTATAGAAATTTAATTAAATGTAAAAAGAATGTGTGCTGGTGTAAAGATTATTTAATATATGTATAAAAGACATTACATACGGAAAAGAGAAACGTGAATAGCTCCATATGTTTGTGTGTGTGTTTAATTAAAAAATTAAATTTAGTTTACAAATAATTAGTGACAATCATTACTGTATTCATCTAGAATGGAGGGTATCAAAGTTTTGGGTGGACTAAGTTTGACCTTTGTAAATCAAAATATAATAAATTTACTACTGATAAAAATATATATGAGAGACAATGACCTGGACCAATTGATGAGTGTTAGTTCAGCATGAAATGCATCTCGGGCATCATTTGTTTTTTTTATTGTATATTGTCTGTTGGTGTGGAGGTTTTTAATTTTTTAAAAGTACTATCTATTTGTCTATCTGTCTGTATGTCTATCTATCTTTTTACCTACCTATCTATCTATTTGCTTATCTATCAATCTGAAAATTTATTTGTCTATATAGTTATCCATTTATTTATTTATCATTCTATCTATACATCTACTATTTACCCATCCATCCAGATATGATTGTTTATCTGTCTACCTACTTATCTGTTTGCTATCCTTTCGTTTCCTTATCTATTTGTCTGCTTACTTATCTATCTATCTATCTATCTATCTATCTATCTATCTATCTATCTATCTATCTATCTATCTATCTATCTATCTGTCTGTCTGTCTATCTATCTGTCTATCTATCTATCTATCTATCTATCTATCTATCTATCTATCTATCTATCTATCTATCTATCTATCTATCTATCTATCTATCTATCTATCTATCTATCTATCTATCTATCTATCTATCTATCTATATATCCATTTATATATTTTGCCTACCTTAATATTTATTTATCTTACCTATCTAACAGTCCATATTGATTATTTTATCTATCTGCCTACTTGTTTGCCTGTTTATTTACTATAATATGGATTATTAAAATTCAATCTATTATACATATTTTTTGTTATTTCTAATACTAAGCACTGAATTTTAATATTCGTATGGCTACTTGTTTAATAATCATGTTATTATTTTATATTTTAATTAGATGTCTTTCCTACTGGAGATTGGCTGGCTGCCAGAAAATACCAAAATTTAACACATTATTTTAATTTTTAATCCTATCTATTGAGGTATGTTATTTTCTGTTACTACTTTCTCATCAAGGACAACAATGTAACAATGATAATAAAATAAAAAAAAATTTTTTTAAAGCAATATCAAAAATTTCAACATTAATTAATAATTATAATATTGTTTTAAAATAGAAAAGAAATAATAAACTACAGGAAGTAAAAGAAGTGAACGGTGAATGTTTTTTGTAAAATAAATTAATAACACATGCTTTAAAAATCAAAAGAGGAGAATTTATGCATAAAAAGTTTCAGGAAAAGAATATGTACAATATCGAATTTATTTTTTTTAAAAAAATTCTGTAACACTTTTTCTTTTTAAATCTCTTTTTGTTTGTTTTGTTTTGTGAACCTTTTTTTTTTTATTTCAGTTTTTATCCAATATTTTGACTACGTTATTGTCAAGGATTGATTATTCCTATAAAATATTTAAGCATACACATAGGATGCTTTGATCATGCTACACATGGGCAAACAAAGATAACTAACTGTTTCCAAGTGTATGTTGACCCATTATAAACTATGATGAACATACTGAGGGACATTAACAGCTTAAAGTTTATTGCTGATAATATTAACTCCACAACAGTAATATTTCCATCTCTTAATATGGATATGACTTATGATACCTAAAATGGATAAAATATTTATTAGTTTGAGCTGGTTATACTATTAAAGATCCATAACAGCATCGCTAGTAATCTAGATTTGAACTTATGTCCTTTAGTAGAAATCCTATTAGAAATGAATCATAGTTTTGGGGTTCATGAAACTCATTAGCAAAGTTACACTACTCAGGTAACTTGGTGAAATACATAAATAAACAGTAAATAAAGCAATATATATAATATTTAAATTTATGTATATTGTCTATACTAGACAATGTAATTAAAAGGGACTTGAACTCAGATTTTCAAGCTCCTTATATCTATTTAATCCATCTTATACAACTGATATATATGACAATATACATGTGAAAAAGATAAATAATCTCCAATATATGTATTTTGTGCTGAAGCAGTACTCATCAGTTGGTCCAAATCACTATCTCCTACACATATATAACTATCAATGCTCAGTTTATATTAAGAGAACAATCCTCAAGATTAATTTTATTTCCCATTTGTCAATAAAGTTAATCCAGTTATTAATCCTATACACTTTTTGACTAGATTGCAAACAAACAATTTATTCCATATAATTCTTTAATAATTGTTAAATTTACAAGTTAATAAAATAGACACTTGCTCTAATTCATATGAATAGTTCACAGTATTTTTCCAATAGTCAGTTCCACAGTTGATTCATGAATTTGTTGTATTGTAGTGGGACATTATCAGTTATAAGTAGATATTTTCTTTTTCTTTTTTGGATAAGGCACATGAATTTATACATTTTTGATAGAGCTGGGATGGAGCACTTTTTTCTTTATGCTGGGTCATTAAGGAGAACATTATTTTTTCCTTCATGGAGTACCATGTGGCCATGAAATGGGACACTAGAGCTTTTAGAAATTCATTCTAATAAAATTTAAGCCATATATGTATGAAGCTATTGTGTATTTAAATAATAATGCACTCTTTATAATATTCCAACTTTTAGCACATATATACACTCTCCAGATTGTCTTCATAAAAAATTCTGCATGTCCACACTCTCTGCCAACACAAAATATATTCTGTTTTTTAATTTTTAATAACTTTTTTTTATGTTTGACTAAGTGTTTTTTGAATTACAACTTAATTGCTTCGATCCAACTTTTATATAAATCACATTTTAATTTTGTGTTTATTGAAAAACAACTTAATTAAACATTCCCTCCCCTTACAAATGTTACCATTGCCTGTTTTCTAAAATCGTAAAAAGAAAACATGATGAAAAATCATAATTGAAACCCAAAAAGGAAACAGAGAAAATAAAAATACACTTTTTAATAATACAAATTCATTTCAGAAATACATCTGGGTCTCATTTTATGTGGATTTTTTAAATGCAATTTTGAAGTTATGCTATTCATGTTTCTTCTTAATATCTTTTTATGCAGTTTTTTTTTATGCGATAAAGAAGTTCATATTTCACTATATTTATTAGATATCAAGAAATATAAATTATTAATCTTATTTTGACTTGAAATATTTTTTTTTTTCAAAAATATGTTATATTAGCAGCTGACATGAATATGGCCTGAAGCTATTTAGACAACTTAGCTTCTATGTTAACAATCTATTTATACTTACGAATATAAAAATATCGCAATAAATATTCAGAAATTTTAATCTTTTAAAACATATTTCATTAGATATAACAGAAATAAATAAATATATTTTAGATTTTTAAAAGTAATCAGAAATAAAGATTTT
The DNA here is from genome assembly GCA_028023455.1 of Epiperipatus broadwayi. Classification (NCBI taxonomy): domain Eukaryota; kingdom Metazoa; phylum Onychophora; class Udeonychophora; order Euonychophora; family Peripatidae; genus Epiperipatus; species Epiperipatus broadwayi. The sequence continues at coordinate 39,055 of JAQFVV010013441.1, read as the reverse complement.
GTTGATTTTGTAAACTGAAAATAATCTTTCTAGAAATGATAACATATTGAAGCAGTCAGATCTGAGTTCAATCTTAGCTTCATGACATCTAGCCATAAGCCCACTTCAAACCCTAGTACTAACCTTAAATTTCCGATGCAATGGGGCTTTATATGTTCAATCCATGCTAATTTCCATAAAGAATAACTTATTTCATAAATGCGTATTAAAATTAATTAGTTTCAGATTTAAATTGATCAATTCTATTAATAAATTCATGATAGAATTATTCATGAATTTATATATTATAACTGCATGGATTGTGCGTATATATTTGTAAATATTTAAATATATATAATTGTTTAAAAGTTTCATTGCGTCGGGAATGTTTGATTTTATTTTTAAATAATTTGTTAAAGTTTTATTGATTAAAAGCTACATTCTTTCGATAAGCTTTCAGATTTTCCCTTTCCAAAAACAACAGTTAAAGTTTTATTAATTAGAAAAAAAGATAAGGATTTCCTAATTAAAATCATTTTCTGATTTTAAGAATTCATTTTCTAATTAGAAAATGAATTCAAGTTAATGAGTTTGAAAGCCTTATCGAAGGAATGTATCTAAAAACAACCAGTAAATCTAAAAACATTGATAATGAAAGAAGCGCTAGCCTGAAGGCATCAGAGGACAGTATATATAGCTCTGAAAAGTTTGGAGAGAAAAAGCCATCTTTGTTGTAGAGAAGTGCAGTAAACTCTGTGCATTTAAAATCATGAATTTAAATAGTGTTTCGATTATGGTGAAGGGCTAGAACATCAGGAATCTGGCTATCGGTTCCTGAAGCCCCTGAAAATCTTCAATGGAGCTGCTGAATCTTTTCCAGACCAATCATGCTGCTAAAATTATGAAAAGCCACTAAAATGCTGTTCCAGTAATCGACTAAATGCATGCCTATGTTTTTACCAACTCGGACATGTAACCTAAGGATCCAGCCCGGAAGAAATGGGTAATATATATTTCTATAATGAACCTTAAACTTTCTGGCCAGTTCCGAACTTTACTTTACACTCCCTTTAAGAGCTCTTCTCATTTATAATGTAATAATCTTTGTAAAACTCTTTTATTTATGCTTTTTAAATTAGTAATTCTCTCAATCTCTAGTCTTTAAATTTAACTTTCCTTCATTACTATGGCGGTTCATTTACTATATTATATATATATTTATCGTGTGATTTATTAATGTCATTTATTTTTAATTATATGCCAATAATCTTTCGACTCGATGATCTCCTTTGTTTCCTTTGCCTTGTGCAAATAATAATATATTAATTCTAATAGTAATTCTCGCCCATTAGAACTAGATTTACCGTTCTATCAATTATCGAGTCGAAAGAAATTATTAAATGTGTGTTATTTTTATAATTGGCTAATAATAAATTATTAGCTCCATTTTTAATCTATGCCCCAGCTATTTTTTTGTATTCACCAATATGTATTTATTCATATATAATCTTAAAATGTTTTTATTGCAAAAGGGCCGATAAAGGAATCAAATATATTCTAATTCAACTTTGTTATTTTCGATTAAGATTCAGGAAGGGCACGATGATTGGGGCATAATTAATATGATTTACAAATACTTTAAAATAGTTTTACTTAAAAGCTCGTTTGACTTTAATTCATTTGATCAAGTCATCACATAGAGCATTCTATAATTGGGTTTTAGTATTCAAACGATGACTATCAAGTCATCATCTTCAACGTTGCTGACGTAGGGCAATCTTCCGCTCCGTTAGGCTGGTCGGTGATAATATTTCTGTTATTTTAAATTATCGAGGAAGAAAGCACTTCCTCTCCTGTTCATATTAGTCAAAGGGCATAAGACTTGTCAGATGCAAGCCGCCATAGGACTTCGATTATCGACTAGCTATCGTCTTTCAATTTCACTTTATAGCTCATAATTCGTCAGCACCGTTGCCTCTCTGTTCCAGTAAAGCCCGCTCTGATGCTCGTAATTTGTGATGAAGTGATTTCAATTAAAGTCAAACAAATTCTCAATTATCTCAAATTAAATAAGTTTTCCAATAAAGATTAAAGTTATGCCCTAAAATACGTATCTTGCTCTTCATGAATGGATTTGCGAATGTGAAAATAAATATCACATTCTTTCGTATAAAATTAGAGTAATAATTTCCTTTACTAATGAATACCTTTATCTGCCTTTATTTTCTTGTTGGGGGCATAGACATAGACTTTCAAATATTGCATAATACTCATTGGCATATAATAAGGACCGCCACTCTTATTATAATTATAAACTTTGTTTAAGGACTAGAATTAATTAATTTAATCTTTATTTAAAATTCAAACAAAACAAATTATTATTATTAAATATTTTCTAAACACACTTGGTTTCTTAGTTCTTAATTCTTTTATAATTATTTTAATGTTAATACTCGCTGTCTGTGTTGGCAACCCGAACATATACATATGATTCGATTTAAAATTATTTTTAGTCAGTTTATTATCAGATATTAATGTCAGTTCAGGGGTCTCTGATCCTCACCAACCATTGAGCTAGTTTCTTGGCGCATAGCACTGTGCCGTCGATTTAGATTTCTACTAATCTGAGCTGGTGAGTTGGGTTTGAATTCAGTTTGGTTCAGCTGAGTTTGGATCCGACTTGCAGTTCTTTTGGTGGGTTTTTCGACTGGTACATGGTTATGTTTTTGGTCGCCCAATCGTTGGAGCTCGATTTAATAAACCCCACACATACCCTGGAGATAGTAATTATGATCTTAGTTACTCAGTCAATTGAGATCTCAATAAATTAAATGTTTCAGTAGAGAGTGATATTTTAAAGAGTGTTGTATATATTTAAGAGAAAAGTTATGCGATTTATAACGCATAACTGAAATGATTTAATAAATTAAAATGTCATTTTGTAATTCTCTTTCTTATAAATAAATGTTTTCAAGATTATTTTTTAAATGTTCGTCAGTAAAAGATTCGTTAGTCAGAATAATTATTCAAAGAAAAGTAATAAGATAGAATACATATATCAATTAATTATACCTGTGCTATATCAGTATATATATTATACATTTGTGTTATACGCGTTCGTGACAGTAAGAAAATTATTGTTAGAAAAGTAGTAAGAGTCATAGATTAAAGCAAGGGGTAAAATAAATGAAATATTTTGTCTGTGTCAAAATTAATTAGTATGTCATCTCAGTCTTATAATTAAAAATATCCAATATGATATCATGTTAAAAGTTTTAAATTTCAAAGTATTGCTTGCTAGCACATATATTAAATGTTCACTCCGTATTCTTAGTAGCCTCAAAGCAGGCGAAGACCTTCAAACTGGGAATTATCTGTCAAGCGGTCCGATGCAGTGTGACAATACGCTTTAATGACAATAATTTCTAGAGTAACCTCAAAGCAGGTGAAGACCTTTTGTGTACACCAAGCAGCCAGATGCAGTTGGCAAAATGCTTAAATGGTTTACACGCTTTCATGCTAGCAAGATTAAAAATGATATCAACAAATAAAAGTCTTGTGTAATATTAATTTTGACATTTTTTTTGTGTGTGAAAGCCTCATGCTTAGTAAAAATGAAGTAGTGAACTCCTATATTTAAACTCAGGTCAGGAACACGTCAGTTGTTAATAAATAATAAATATTCATCAATCGAATTGTTTTATCAAAAATTAAGTCAGTCATATGTAGTTTGGGGGTCAATGGGTTATTTCACATGCCCTATTGATCTCATTTTGCTCACTGGCGCCCATATAAATAAATTTGTCAGCAAATTTGATTGTCAGCACAGTAGTGGGTCAGTTGTCTAAATAATAAAAAAACCAAATGTGTCCAATACAGAGAATTACTTGTAATACCTGCTAATATATATGTATAAATATTTGTATATCACTAATCATTTGTATAGTTTTCTTTTTTCAGACATGGGAGAACAGTTGAACAGAGGGAAAGTGAGTAATGTTTGTTTCTTATCTTTAATAGTTTTTTTCTAAATAAAATACATGTCTCATTCAAAGAATTAATAGAAAGAGCTAACCAAGAAAACATAGGCAAACTAAAACTAAACTAAAAAAGGCAGATTACATAGATTGGGGAAATAATATGCAGCAGCTAATGAAGATAGGGACAATGGGACCAGTAGTCAGAGACCTAATTAAATGTACTGAAGAAAAAAATTATTATTTAAGTATACAGAGAGTGCCATAAGTTTGTGATTCACATTGTTTATTATATTATTTATTCACTTTCAAAGATGGAAGAACAATTAGATAAAGGATTGACTGATGATAGTGATGCACCTTCAACCACCTCCAGTGAATGAGAGATCACTTTTAAAAATCAGATCAATAGGAAAAAGCGCAACCATCAAAGCAGAAAGATGGCTAAAGACGATCATGATGATCGAGAGACTTTTCATACGATCCTCAGAGAAATGAGAGAAGACAGGAAGCTAATGATGATGATGATGGAAAGGATTTTAAAGCTTGAGGAAACATGAGGCACCCAAACCAACCCAGAGATTGTAAAGCATCCTCAAGCAATAGACACTTACAAAGCTCCAAGAGAAGATGATGATCAGACCACACCAAAAGAAGTTGTGGACCACAAAGAAGATGACAGTGGAGAAGATGAGTCAAATCAAGAAATGGTGGAAGAAGCCGATATAAATATAGAAAGGGAAAAAGAAGATGTTCAGACCACTAATGAAATAAAACCAAAAGTAGAAATGGAACAGACAATAAACTCCGAAATGAGTCTAAGGAACTTGCAGAGACCATCCCTTATATCTTCTGTAGAAATTCCAATTTTTAGGGGAAGGGAGAAAATCCCATAAATCATATAGACAGCATTAAAGAATTTTTTTGTCTGCACTCTATAGCAGAGAAGGAAAAGATTATCCTAGCTAGCCATTACTTAAGAGAAGCTGCCAAGGCATGGTGGAAGCTATTAAAAAACCCATCTATGATCCAAGGGTATGAAAATGCCATTTTAAAAAAATATTGGAGTGAAGAAAGGCAGGAGGGTATTTTGCATAGACTGAACACCCAGAAGTATCAAGAAAACTGCAGACAGGGATATGCAGCCTACTTCATCCAGCAAGTAACCACATTCAAATCCCTCACAGCCTTCAAATATGAGGACCAACACATCATCCAGATGATCAGACATCATTTACCCCCATGGATCCAAAGAATCATGCTTGGGATGTGCCCTATGTCAATAGAAAAGACCATAGACTTTTTGACTGCAATAGACTATGGGAACTTGACACCAACTAGAAAAGACCAAGACTATGACCATTATCAAAAGTTAAAACCATATGTGCCACCTGATCCAGGGAAACAATAAGACAAACATTAAATGACAGATATATATATATAGACGACCGACTGACATGACCATAGGGAAAATGAGACTTGATTAACGGACCTTTATTATAAGCTTTAGATAATATTAAAAAATGATCGCAGTGAGACATGTATAATTTTTGTAGTTTGTACAGATGATATTATTCACGCTCATGCTGTTCTCCCAGAGTCTACCAATTAGTCGAGTACACTTATGCGACTGTATCACGTATAAGTAAAGAGATTTTTTTTCATTGTTTTTTTTTGAAGTGAAATGAAATGAAGCAGTCGGATCTGAGTTCGATCCTAGCTTCATGACATCTAGCCATAAGCCCACTTCAAACCCTAGTACTAACCTTAAATTTCCGATGCAATGGGGCTTTATACGTTCAATCCATGCTAATTTCCATAAAGAATAACTTATTTCATAAATGCGTATTAAAATTAATTAGTTTCAGATTTAAATTGATCAATTCTATTAATAAATTCATGATAGAATTATTCATGAATTTATATATTATAACTGCATGGATTGTGCATATATATTTGTAAATATTTAAATATATATAATTGTTTGAAAGTTTCATTGCATCGGGAATGTTTGATTTTATTTTTAAATAATTTGTTAAAGTTTTATTGATTAAAAGCTACATTCTTTCGATAAGCTTTCAGATTTTCCCTTTCCAAAAACAACAGTTAAAGTTTTATTAATTAGAAAAAAAGATAAGGATTTCCTAATTAAAATCATTTTCTGATTTTAAGAATTCATTTTCTAATTAGAAAATGAATTCAAGTTAATGAGTTTGAAAGCCTTATCGAAGGAATGTATCTAAAAACAACCAGTAAATCTAAAAACATTGATAATGAAAGAAGCGCTAGCCTGAAGGCATCAGAGGACAGATATATAGCTCTGAAAAGTTTGGAGAGAAAAAGCCATCTTTGTTGTAGAGAAGTGCAGTAAACTCTGTGCATTTAAAATCATGAATTTAAATAGTGTTTCGATTATGGTGAAGGGCTAGAACATCAGGAATCTGGCTACGGTTCCTGAAGCCCTTAGAGAATGTTCAATGAAGCTGCTGAATTCTTTCCGGACCAATCATGCTGCTAAAATTATGAAAAGCCACTAAAATGCTGTTCCAGTAATCGACTAAATGCATGCCTACATTTTTTACCAACTCAGACGTGTAACCTAAGGATCCAGCCCGGAAGAAATGGGTAATATATATTTTTATAATGAACCTTAAACTTTCTGGCCAGTTCCAAACTTTACTTTACACTCCCTTTAAGAGCTCTTCTCATTTATAATGTAATAATCTTTGTAAAACTCTTTTATTTATGCTTTTTAAATTAGTAATTCTCTCAATCTCTAGTCTTTAAATTTAACTTTCCTTCATTACTATGGCGGTTCATTTACTATATTATATATATATATATTGTGTGATTTATTAATGTCATTTATTTTTAATTATATACCAATAATCTTTCGACTCGATGATCTCCTTTGTTTCCTTTGCCTTGTGCAAATAATAATATATTAATTCTAATAGTAATTCTCGCCATTAGAACTAGATTTACCGTTCTATCAATTATCGAGTTGAAAGAAATTATTAAATGTGTGTTATTTTTATAATTGGCTAATAATAAATTATTAGCTCCATTTTTAATCTATGCCCCAGCTATTTTTTGTATTCACCAATATGTATTTATTCATATATAATCTTAAAATGTTTTTATTGCAAAAGGGCCGATAAAGGATCAAATATATTCTAATTCAACTTTGTTATTTAAGATTCAGGAAGGGCACGATGATTGGGGCATAATTAATATGATTTACAAATACTTTAAAATAGTTTTAGTTAAAAGCTCATTTGACTTTAATTAAATTGATCAAGTCATCATGTAGAGCATTCTATATGGGTTTTAGTTTTCAAACGATGACTATCAAGTCATCATCTTCAACATTGCTGACGTAGGGCAATCTTCCGCTCCGTTAGGCTGGTCGGTGATAATATTTCTGTTATTTTAAATTATCGAGGAAGAAAGCACTTCCTCTCCTGTTCATATTAGTCAAAGGGCATAAGACTTGTCAGATGCAAGCCACCATAGGACTTCGATTATCGACTAGCTATCGTCTTTCAATTTCACTTTATAGCTCATAATTCGTCAGCACCGTTGCCTCTCTGTTCCGGTAAAGCCCGCTCTGATGCTCATAATTCGTGATGAAGTGATTTCAATTAAAGTCAAACAAATTCTCAGTTATCTCAAATTAAATAAGTTTTCCAATAAAGATTAAAGTTATGCCCTAAAATACGTATCTTGCTCTTCATGAATGGATTTGCGAATGTGAAAATAAATATCACATTCTTTCGTATAAAATTAGAGTAATAATTTCCTTTACTAATGAATACCTTTATCTGCCTTTTATTTCTTGTTGGGGGCATAGACATAGACTTTCAAATATTGCGTAATATTCATTGGCATATAATAAGGACCGCCACTCTTATTATAATTATAAACTTTGTTTAAGGACTAGAATTAATTAATTTAATCTTTATTTAAAATTCAAACAAAACAAATTATTATTATTAAATATTTTCTAAACACACTTGGTTTCTTAGTTCTTAATTCTTTTATAATTATTTTAATGTTAATACTCGCTGTCTGTGTTGGCAACCTGAACATATACATATGATTCGATTTAAAATTATTTTTAGTCAGTTTATTATCAGATATTAATGTCAGTTCAGGGGTCTCTGATCCTCACCAACCATTGAGCTAGTTTCTTGGCACATAGCACTGTGCCATCGATTTAGATTTCTACTAATCTGAGCTGGTGAGTTGGGTTTGAATTCAGTTTTGGTTCAGCTGAGTTTGGATCTGACTTGCAGTTTTTTTGGTGGGTTTTTCGACTGGTACAATATAATCTTTTTGTTTAGATTGTGATCTCATTTTTATAAAAACAAAATGTGAACATTTAAAATTTATTTCAGTAGTAAACAAAAATATCTATCAAATGAAGTCAAATTTATTATCTTCTGATAAGTAATAATCATTTAATCATATATTTTATGTTGATGTGTGAGGCAAAGAAAAATGTCAGAAAATGGTGAAATCTGAGTTTGCTGCAATGAACAAACTCTTAAATTCCAATGAGAGCTAAATAGTAGTTGTATGTCTGGGTTATGTATGTGTATGTTTATATTTTTTTCTTTATCATCATCAACTATTATCAATTCACTGCAGGATGATGGTCTCTCCAAGTTTAAACCATCTCCAATTTTTAGCTTCTTCTCTCCATATCACCTCTGCACACTTTTTTATTTCATCCACTCATCTCACATGTGGTCTCTTTCTGAGTCTTTTACAATCTCTTGGAATCCAGTTTAAGATTTCAACTGTCCATCTATTATCATCTCTTTTAGCAATATGTCCAGCCCAACTCCACTTTAATCTTTTAATTTTTTCAATGAGGTCAATAACACCTGTTTGTTCTCTTACCCATATATTACATTTTCAATCTCTTCTTGTTACTCCTAAGATGCATTTCTCCATACTTCTTTGAGTGGTCTGAAGTCTCTGTACTGATCTTCTATTAAGTGTCCAAGTCTCAGATCCATAAGTAAGAACTGATAAAACACATTTATTGAAAACCTTTCTTTTCAAACATATAGACATATTTCCTTTTAGTATCAAGTTTTTTCATGTACACACACATATATATGGAGAAACTTTTAGATAAAAAAAAGTTATAACTTTTATTTTTTACTTAAAAAGAATGTATCTTTAAAGTGTGTTTATATTTTCTTTTATACACATATGTACATGGAGAAACTTTTAGACAGAAAAAAGTTACAAGTAAAAATATTTAAGAACTTGGAGAATTTCTACTTAAAAAGAATATATCTTTAAAAGTTTTTAAATATTTTTACTTATAACTTTTTTTGTCTAAAAGTTTCTCCATATATACACATGTATAAAAGAAAATTTAACTGTTAGTCATTATTAACACATTTGTAGAAGCATATTATATATAGAGAGTTGCACTAGTGGAAGTGCATTCTCTAACAGCTAGACATAGCAATCTGATTATTGCAAGCTTCATGAACAATTAGTAAAATTATCATCTCAAAGTTTAATCACCGATTATATTGTTGATAGAAAACCATTAACACAGCACAAGACTGAAGGTGGTGCTAGTTGTACTTCCTCTAGTGATGAATCTGATTTCTTATCAGTTCACAAATGAACCGCATATTGTCAAATAGTGATAATGATTAAAATATGTATGAAAAATGTAAAATTAAATATTGTAATTAATAAAAAAAGTAAAAAAAGTTTGTCTTGTATCAATTTTTTTAAATATTTAAAATTTTTTATTAGTCATACTTATTTTTTTATGCGAATTTTAAAGTAATTTTTCCTTGTTGCTTTGCTTTTATGCAATTTCTGAAAATTACAGAATGTATCCCCCATTTTTCAAGGTAAGTTAAATCAATTTTTTTGCAATTTTTTTTTAATGCAGGTTTTCTGTGGAACTTATCTACCACATAAAATGAGACACAGGTGCAAATGAAATTTAATTAAAAATTCTATAGTGAAATTGATAATTTTTGTTACATCCTTTTTTGTTTCTAAAATTTAATTTTATAATTACTTAACAAAACTTTTTTTTCTTTTATTTTATGCATAAAAATATTTGTTTGAGATGAAATACAAAAAAACACACAAACCCTAGTCAAATCAAACTTAACTAACCATTATTTATTTTTATTATTATATTTGACACTCACATTTAGTGCTTATAGTTGACCATGCATCACTACAATATAAAGAATTTCCAAAACAAAATAATAAAAGTATTTTTTAAAAACATTAAATGAGTTATATTAGATAATAAAAATAGTCCAATATATAATACAACTAAAACACCATCATCATAAACCATCAGAAAAACACTAAATAATTTATACATTAAAAAATATAGTTATTAAAGTACACTATAAAGCAATATATATTAAGGCTACAACCTTAAAACTAATGCACCTGAAAAAATGACAGTAGGGATGACCTCTGCAAATCTTTAACACAAGATTTATTTAAAAGAGAAGTGTGGCCTATGACATTTAAATTTTAAAATGGCTTCTGTTTAGTAATTTTATTACTGATGGCTAAGTTGATTCTGAAGTATAATAAAATCTGTTTGTTAAATATGATGGGATTTTTTTCTTTGTTCTGAGTAGTGTGTTGCTTAAATATGTGAGAATGTAAATGCAGGTTATTGAAAATAGTTGTTCCATGTGTAAAAGCTATGTTTCAGCATCTTCTCTGTCTTTGGGGTTCTCCTAGGCATTTCTTCTAAGTTGTAAAAGTTATATTACTTAGGTACTAACTGGAACATTTTGGGTTGTTCTTAGCTAATCATGTTTGTTCTTTTTATTTCAAATAATTTTCACATTATAGTTGGATTTTGTGTCAGTACTGAGAACTAACATAACAGCAATCTTCTTAGCCAATATAGAATACTTTCATAGTAAAATTTTTTTTTAGCTAATTGATGCAGTCAATGTATACTTTGGGTCTTCACAGACATTGTTACTGTTTCCCCCTTCTTTTTTCTCTTTTATACCATTTGTTCAGCATGTGCAATCCTTTTCCAACAATCCTAAGTTGTTATTTTTCTTGTTTCATCTGTTTTTTTTTATTTTTTAATAATTTATCACTAATTGTTTTTTCATTTTTCTTAATTCTAGTATAAGATACATTTGAGAAAATCCTTTTAATACATCAAATTTCTTTTCATTTTGTTCAAAAGCATTTACTTTATCCCCTATTATATTCTGACTTGATTGACAAGAGTTGTGATGTATGGTTTGATTAAACTGGCCAAGTCATATATATAAGAGACTTGTACTCAGACTTTCAAGCTCCCTACATCTTCATCTTATACAACTGATACACAAGACCACATGTGAAAAGATAAATGATCTCCAATATATGCATTTCATGCTGAACCAGCACTCATCAGTTGGTCCAGATCATCATCTCTTCTTCCACACATACATATACATATATATATAATCAGGGCTCATCTTATATTATGATAGTAAATTTTCAAAGTTTAATGGACAAGCTTCAATCTACTCCACGCTCCAACTCTTCAGCCATCCATATTGATAATCTAATGATGGAAATGCTCAAAGCACATGTTGATGCTAATATTATTATAATGCCCAAGTTGACTTTAAGTCAATTTGACTCCTCAAGAATAGGACTTTAATATGTCCATTTAAATACTTAGAAGAGGGATGGGCAGATTACAGACTAATTATGTAGTACTTAAATATATTGTCTGTACTAAAATTAATGTAATTAGAAGTGATTTGAACTTACACTTTCAAGCTCCCTGCATCTATCCATGCCATTTTATGCAAACAATATACATGACCGTATACATGTGAAAAGTCAGATTTTCAATGATATAAATGACTGAGTAGTTGAAGAGCAGAAAAAATTGAAGCATGTCCATTAAAACGTAAAAGATTAGCTATCTTAATATAAACTGAGCACTGATTATATAAGTGTGTGGGATATTATGATCTGGACCAATTGATGAGTGCTGGTTTATCATGAAATATGTATATTGGAGATCATTTATTTTTTTCACATGGGTAGATGTAGGGAACTTTAAAGTCAAAGTTTACCTAATTACATTTAAGTTCAACTATAGACAATATACTCGTATTTAAATATTATATATATGTAACAGTATTGTAAATATGTAATTAAATAAAGTCATATAAAATTTACATGCACCATCTAGAGAGTTTTCTAAACTTTTTAAACATTATGTTACTCATTAAAAAAAATTGACTGATCTTACCATGATATTTGTTTGGGCAGTGTTGATTTTTTTCTAAGGCATCTTATAAAGACAACATCCATGTCTTGTTAAGATTGGTTGATTTTTTATTATAATGTTGATTTCCCTTACATTTCAATGTTCTTCTGCTAACCCTAGTCACAATTTATGTTAATAGTTCAACTTTTTAATTGGTTCTTTGTAATAATGCTATTGTAAAAATAAAAATCTTTGTTGAATGAATTCCAATTTTTAAGCATGAACAAATAATTATAAAATTATAACAAATTTATGAAATTAATTTATAAAGTCTATAATTGCATTTATATTTATTAAATTATCACAAAAATTCAGAATTGTTTGACAGTTATTTGTCAGAGTTTCATAATTGTAATTATCGCTGCTTTTGTTTTAGCATTCCTTCAAATTTCATAATTTGTATTTTTAAAAATGAAACATATTTGCAAAAACTTTAAACATAAATACAATATATTTTTTTAAACTAATTATTATAAAATATTTTGTAAAAATAATTATAAATATTTAAATATGCCATGAAATTATACATTTTTTCCTCTTTATTTTTTCACAGAATACTTAATAATCATTAACAAAGAATCAACACCATCTAGGCTTTTGGTAACTTACTTTGAAAGTTTCTCTGTAGGTTACTCTGTGTGTTGTTAACATCTTCAGATTTTTTATAACTAATAACACATTATTTACATTAGTTCAAGGTTTTAATGCAAATTGGATGTAATTAATAATAAAGAAAGCCCCAAAAAGGATATAAAGCTTTATCACAGCAAACCATTACAATACTCCATGAGATATCAATTATAATTAGAAGGTTAAAAATGATAAAAAAATTTTTAGATAAATAGTATATAAAGATTTGATATTGTTTCATTTAATTATTGTGTGGGCATGCTAAAAAATTCCATTTCATTATTCATAATCATTATTATTTTACATTTAACAAAAATATTTATTGATGATAATAACAATAAAACATATTTTTATTTAATTTTCCTTGATCTTGAACATTTTTATATAATTAAAATAATGCCTCATTAAAATAATATTTCATTAGTAATTAAAATAAAAAGTATAGTAGAATCTTTGATTATTATTTCATGCTAATTATAAGATATTGGCTAGTTAATTACTTTATATAAAATAATTCTTTTTATTTATCATTTTATACTTAATTAGCTAAATATTTCAAAACAGCATTACTACCTGAAAGGTTAAAATATTTATTTAAAAAAAGTCTAATTATTTATTTGTGAATTAAAAATGGAAAATAAAGAAAAACGTATACTTTCATCTTAAACAAATTACCCTATAATTAATTTTATATATAGTTTGTTCTACAAAGTTCCAGCTCGGATAATATTTTGAATTTATTTAATAAAATTTACTATAGTTTTTAAAAAAAATGTTTGTTATAATTTTAATACAGACTGCATATAATAAAAGAAATTCCACAGATATAAAATTAAACTTCTTTATTAATAGTAGAATACATAAAAATAAAAATTTTACATGAAATTTCAAAGTTTAATATTATTTATTTGTTCAATTAAGAATAAAATTTGTTTTCCGTATTAAAATATAGAAAAAATTACATGTGCATACATGTAATGCATAATTTGAAAATTCTCTTTGTGAAAACAAGGTTGTTCTTGAATAAAATTGAAAACTAATACATTATGTTAAAAAATATATTAAATAATTACTCGTCTTCAGATAGCAATGCATTAAAAAACTTTTTAGTGAATGAGACTGTTATTAACAGACTATCTGGAAGTTATAATATTTCTCTCTCAACTAACACAGCAATCATTGATAAATTTAAAAAAGACATTTGTTTACTTTCAGTATTTATTTACACATTTCATTATACATGTGTGTGTATTCTTAACTTAACTGAGAGAAATATAATAGATCTTATTTCCTTTATGAAGAATTATATTATTGAAAAAAGAAAAGTATATATATTTATTGATAATTTGTAACTGCTTTATTATTATAATTAATGAAGAAAATATTGTGCAAACTTAGAAATATTCTAGAAAATATAGCAAAATATTTATGAGTATAAATTTGAATTTGAAATAAATTTAAATTGATGAAAATTTAATACCCAATGTTAATAAATAAATATTTTATCTGATATAAATATTTTATCTGATAATATAATATGAACAAATTAAATTATATGAATATTGTAAAATTTGAATAGATGTTATTAAATTAAATATTAAAAGTAGGAACTTGTAAACTTTATTATTGTGACTTATTATGTATATTTTAGAATTATTCACAACAGATTCTTATCATTATTTTAATTATTTTATTGAAATAAAAGAATGTCTAATTTTGAAAATTTATGCATAATAAAAAATCTTTGAATGAAAAATAAATTAATTATCTTGCTAAATTAATTATCAGTTAATTTACATAAAAGTAATATTACTAATAATTTTAAATCTTTATTACAGCAATGGACACTAAAATCATGAATTATAGTTAAATAGGTTATATATAGATGTGCAAAGTTTATGAGATATTTTTATAATTTAATTCCAAACCACAAATCATTTTAAAAAGATGCTCTAAATCTCGTTATTTTATTAATAAATATTATGTACCTAAAATTATGTTCAAGAATAGTTTTTTTTGATTTCATTTATAAAATAAAAAAAAAAAAAAATTCATCAAACTTAGAATAGAAAATCTTTTTTCCACTCTTTTACTTTAGTATTATTGTTGCATTTCATTTCATGTTATAAGTTTTTTTATTATATTTGATGAACACCTGCCTTATATGCCTATAAACTGGGTTTATATCTGAGTGAAATATAAAACTTGAAATTTTTTTTCATATTTTAAGCTGACTTAAAATAGTTTTCAGGTAGTTGACTTATAAAAAATTTCAATAATTATTAATCAGATAATGAGCATTTAATCATTATTAATTATATTGCAAATAAAAAGCAGTTAAACTCTATTTATGTCAATGTTAGCAAAACCTCTATTAATGCCATCAACTTTATTGTTTATCTTTAATGAGCTGAAGTCTTTGATAAGAAATAGGTGGACTAAAAGGCTATGTATATATATATATATATATATATATTATATATATATATATATATATATATATATATATATATATATAATACATGGACAATTTAAAAGTATTGCAGTTTGTAATGTTAATTGACTATTTATTAGTCTGCATTACAGTGACATGTTTATTTCATGTTTAAAGAGGTTTATTTAAACTTCAATGTATCAATATTTCATACTCTGTAGTCAAGTTGCAAGCTTTAAGTGTCCATATATATTCAATGGACCATTAGTAAGAATGGATTCCATTCTTGCTATTAAAAGGTGTGAAGGTTACTTGACAGCAGTGAGAAATATTGATTACTATATTTTACTATGAATGTTTAGGTGGTTACTGGTTGGAATTTAATATATATATATAAAAAATTGTTTTACAAATAGCTGTGATAAATTTCAGAAGTACTTTCAATTATTCTCATAACCTTCTTCAATTGAAAATCATTTAAGAGAAAGTACTTCTGAATTTTATTATAATTATTTGTAAGATATGTTATCACTACTATATTTTATTATTTTTATTACAATAATTATTCTATAATGAATATTTTATTTTATTTATATGTCTTGTAATGAGAAAATGTGCTAAATATAGTTAAGTGGAAACTTGGTGGTAATTTATTGCATAACATTATTGATTTAATTACTCATAATTAGATAGCTAGAAGGAGGGTGGATTGGTCATATACTTACATTTCCACAAACAAATTGCGAATATATATGCTATGTATGCTTGCTTTGCATTAAATATTTATAACTTTGTTAATCAAATAATATTGTAAGAATGCTCGGAAAAAGATTCATTTCGCTTTGATTAATTTAAAGGAATGACTGGATTTACCAACCTTTTGACTATTCCCCTTTTATATATGTCTGGAACTAATTTGAGTAAAATAAAAGATTCGGATAATGTACTAATTAATAAATTAGAAATAATCAAGAATTCATAAAAATAATTAGTAAACACACATAGTTATTAGTAATAATTCATAATTTCAATTGTGGAATATAATTATTTAATACTCTGATTGAATTAATAATTCTGATTGAGTTACATAAGCAAAATCAAATTTAAAATTTTTCCTTTAGTTTTAAAGTTTTCTCTTTTTATTTTTTTATGTTTTTTAAATAATTGAAAGATAACAAATAAGATTTTTTAAAAATTGATTGTTATTTAAGTATATTAAATTCTTCATATTTACATATATACATGCTGATTAAAATTTATTTTTAAAGGAAAAATTGATAAAATAACTTTATATGCTCAATATTTATTAATGATTTTGTTTGTGTATATATATATATAAATTGTACACATAAACTCAATACCAAAAATATTAAACTGATTTAGTCACTCAAAGTTAACTATTTTTTATTTAAATATTATAATTGTAGATTTAAATTAACTTATTATATTATAGCTATAAATATTGTGAAGATATATTTATGTAAATAATGAGAAATCCATATAAATATTTATTTCTATGCTCATAGATTATTATAATCAATTTTGATTTGACCCAATTAATTGTCAGCACGAATTCAGTAATTTTCCAGTATATGTAATTGATAGTTCATGGCATTGCCCAATAAAGCATCAATGGATCATTCTACTATGCAAATACGTTAATTCTAGGTAAAGGCATATTAATGGGATATTTATCGTTCCAGCAATTCAAGTTTCTTAGTTTCTGTAGTCTTAAATGATTTTGGTTCAATGGCAAATTTACATTGTAAAACCACTAAATTTTTGGCTATTATTTCACTCTCTTTGTAAATTTTATGTCAACATGAAAAAACTAATTAAAACTGGAGCTTTATATCAACTAAAAAAAATCTCAACAGTAATATTTTATAAAGTTCTGCTTTATGAGTTGAATTTGTGCATAATAGTTATAAGGAGTAGAAGTTTATGTTTAGTATTATGGGCATCTTATTAATGATGTTTCATTACTTCTCTAATCCTGGTTGGTACAAATGAATATCCTTTAAAATCCATGCGCTACAATTCATTTAGTTTATTATTTTTTTAGAAATTTAGTTTGTAGTTCAATAGTAAAATTAATAGTACTAAGTGTCCAGAGCTTGATGATGATCAAGTTGTTTTAGTATCTCAGCATTATTTGATTTATTGTTGTATTTTGATGGAGTAGCATCAAGATAATTGTTTGTATTCCTGCCCTCGATTTGGCATTGGTTAAATCATTAGCCTGGTCTATAGTGAACCATTTTCAAATACAGTTCCAAGATTGCCTACTGATTTATTTTTATTGTTGATTATTCATGATGATGGATGATTATTACTTTTATGTAATGTTGATGAACTTATAGTTAGTTCTGTCCTGATCTCTCATGCTGATTTACATTCTCTATGTTTCCTTTTATATTTGATATTTAATTTAATTAGTCATATTGAGTTGATGTTGATAATTTTCCATCACCCCAGGTTCACCCCTGTTTTTCCATACTGTTACAATATATAAAACAAATCAGTGTATGTATATATAGGGATATTAAGAATATTAATAATAATAAGTGTGTTGTATAACTTTTGTGGTTTAAAATAAAAAGGTAAAAAAAATAAAGAAAATGAAGATTAGATAATGCAACTATTGCAGACAGTATGATTGCTTTCAAAAATAACTCGAGAGCTTCAGGAAATGTTGCAAAAAAAAATGAAAACAAGAAAGTCACTAAAAGATTACTATTACAAAGATAATGTATTTTTTAATGGCTTTTCCAAAAAATAAAAATATGAAGATTGATAGCGCATGAATTAGATGGCAACAACTATATATACATTAATCAAATTATTAATACAAAAGAAAGCATAATGAATAAAAATAATTATAATGTTTTTGGGAGAAACAACAATTTAAAAAGACAATTGTGGCTATCTATCTGAAAAATATTTTTAATAAAAGTGTTTTTACAAAATCATACACATGAATTTGAATTTTGGGTATTTGATAGATGAAAAAACAGATCGTTTTTGCATTCATCTTTACATTTGCATAATAGATAAGATCATAATAAGCTAGATAAAAATATGTGACTGACATTACATAATACAATATTTCTTAAACTTAGGAAATTCTTTGAGAAGTTGATAAGATATAGGCAACCCATTGATAATTTTGTATTTTTCATTGATATAATATTATTCCTAAAGGTCTGAGAATCAAAATTAATTCTAACATAGTTTATCTTCTAGGGGAGGAAGGATAGAGTTGAATGAAACAGTATATTAGAACAAACATTTATCAAATTAATATATGTGCTTAAAGATGTTTTTTTGATTAGGTTAAGATACTTGAACAGGAAATTATAGATTTTAATATTCACAATGTCATGGAGTTGGATGAACAAAAATTATTACAAGAATGCATTTGTTCTAAAGAAAGGATATTGTTAACAAAATTTCATTAAAAATTAAGTCATTGGTTTAAAAATGTAAGAGATTTTTCTGGGAAGTCAAGTTACTTTTTTAGAGAAAATAACTATTCTATATTTGGTCAGTTTATTGATGTTTTTAATGTTTCAAAGGTTTCTAGCTTTAAGACAGTTAAGGAATTGGAAACAGGTGTTGTCCAATCATTTATATCATTTTCAGATACAGCTGGTATTGTTGGCCAGCATTAAAACAGTTCAATTTCCCTAGTAATGCTGATGTATTTATGGCTCATATATATACTAATTCTTCCACATGTAATTACAACATTCCGAAAGTCAACAGTTTAATGCATCTAATGAGATATTGCTAAATCTAATTAAAAAGAAAGAGAGCAATATTATTAATTTATCTGATGCAATAATTAGTGATGTAAAATGTTCATTATTGAATAAGGGTTTATTTTTTTGCCCAACAGTCCTATCGTATTACCAAAAAAAAATGAATTTAAAATACATCAGGATTTGGATAATTTGCTAGGTGACTTAGATTAAGAGAATTTTTTGAAAATAATAAATGCAATACCATTAGTAAAATGCAATCTGGTTGGACACCTTCATATCAGAGAAACATTTTACTTGACACATATCTTGAGGATGTTTATCGGGATATTATTAAAGCAATTAAGAAGAAACAATGTAAGAAATATAAGAGCAATTTAACATTAGATGAAAAGAATGCATTATATAATTTAAAAAAGAGAGAAAACATTATTATTAAAACAGCTGATAAAGGTGGAACAATAGTAATTATAAATAGGGATGATTACATGAATAAAGTTTTGCTTTTTTTAAATGATAGGAATTTTTATGAACCGATAACACATGTTATTGTTAATAAATTATTTAGAGGTGTGCTTTTTAGCCTTAAGGATATGAGAGTATGGAGTTTACTTGATGGGGCTACATATAATGTTTTCTTACCAAACTCAAATAAACCCAATAAGTTTTACATTCTACCCAAGATTCATAAACCTGGTTGTGTAGTAGCAAGTATTGGTTGTCCTACTGAGAAAATATCAGCATATGTAGATAGTCTTATACATGATATTCCTCCATCATTTGAGTCTTATGTTAGGTATATGACCCATTATTTTTTATTTTAGAAAATGTTAAATCTCTACTATCAAGTGAATACTTTTTGGTGAAGTTAGATATTACATCATTGTATACTAATATACCTCATGAAGATGGAATTAGAGCTATTGAATCTGTTTTAAAAAATAAAAAATATGATCAGCACAATATTATGACTGTCATTGAATTAGTGAATTTAATCTTAAAGAATATTTTTTTGTTTTTAACTCTACATATTATTTACAAAAGCAAGGTACTGCAATGGGAACGAAAATGTCACTGAATTATGCAAACATTTTTATGGGTCAATTGGAGTGCTTTATACTTGAGAAGGCTAGCCTTAAACCTCATACTTGGCTGAGATATATAGATGATGTCTTTATGATATGTCCAGACAATGAAGAAGAACTTCATACATTTTTTGATTATCTAAATAATTTTAATAAGAATATACAATTTTTAATGAATTTTTAAAACAGTGGCTCATTTTCTTGATGTTAAGATTACTTATAGTGATGGTGTTTTTAATTCTAATATATATATATATTATAACGATCGAAATGAAAGTGAAGATCGAATCTAACTGCAAAAACAATATCTGCAACTACCAGGGCGCCATCTAGGCATTTAAACCTAGAAAAATTTATAAAGTAGGCAGATACGCGCTGTTAAGATTCCACTTTATTTAAATATTCCGATCATTAGCCCATGTCACTAGCTCAGCGGAGACGCAGAGATAAAAATCTATATCTTAATTTATATCTTAAATATCAATAAATAAAAGCCACTGCCAGAAATTAACACATAAAAATATTTATTTACGCACATATAAAATAACACTTAAATTTTGAGGAATAAGTTTAACATTTTAGATTTTTATATTAACTTTTAATTTACATTTAACTAAGTTTCAATGAGTTTAATATTTGATTTAGATAGTCAAGTATGAATAGACTACATAGATCTGCATTTGAAAAGAAAATATTCTTCCCTGATTTAACCTTAGGCAACAAATTTCGCAATCAACTGGCGCCAATCCATCTGATACATTCATGTATTCAATGTAGCATGATACGACAACACAAAATACTATACTGTCGGGAATGGACATCTGAACAGTAAGTAGAATTAGAGAAGACATTGACTCTCCACCAACAGGGATGTTACATCTGTTGGAAAGTAGAACAATAAACAAAAAACTCTATAGGAATGGACTGCGGTCTTCTGCCAACTTACAAACCCATCCATAGGCAAACAGAAGGTGTGTGGTGTATATATGCAATCCTGACCATAGCGGACCTCATACTACATCTACTAATTACACAAATATATCCAATCCATTGAGCCAATTCAACCATGAAATGAATAACCTAAGATTACCCTCCCCTAATATAACTTTACAAACTATATAGCCATTCACGCCCGACTTAAATTTAACATTTAAATATGTTCGCACAGATTATTTTTATAAATTTGCTTTAAAATGTTGAGTACAGATCAGCTGCACAGATTCCATGGTCAAAAACATTCCAAATTAAACACAACCGATCAAAATACAAAGTCATCGATAAACGTCACTTGCATAGGGAATATACAAATCCCATTAGCATTCATCGTAAGATGCTTGCAGTGATATCGTTGACCCATATATTCTAATCGAATGTGAAAACCACAACATAATCAACCGCTAATGAATCTATGCAATGTCTATACCCAACTTAAATGTAATGCATTTAATAATTTCTACAATAAATATTACTACAAATAAAAATAATAAAATGGAAATGATTTTAGCAAAACTTAACTATATAAATTTAAACAATCAATTATTAATTTGAAAATCAAATAAGAGTTCATTTTAAAATTTAAATTAGCTGAATCTTTAAAAAAAAATCACTGACGAAAATTCTTAATTACTTTTTTTGGTTGTTGTTAATTTGTAAAGTTCATAGCTCATGGTAGAAGAGTCCAGGTTTCTGCTTTTAATTCCTGCGATGCCTCCATTGGAAGATAATGTTCTGGAGATGGCAATAGCTGGTTCAAGGTATCACAGTCTTTTCCTTTTTCTTTTTTTAAATAGAGTGTGGTATGTGTGTCCTACCACAACTCTCAAACACACAATGCTGGAACTGTCGAAAAAACTGTATTTCCCTTTTTATATTAATCCACACAGATTCAATCAACAAAATGTCACTAATCCATCACTTTCGTTAGGGTCCGAGCCAAGGCTTAGTGCTTCCATTGGTCAAGCTAATTTCTCTTTTCTTCTTATCTATCTTTCATCAGATCATTTTAATTATACAAGAGCCCAAGGCTAGCTTGCTTTTCAAACAATTTATAAACAATCATTTCCATTTACAGATTACATTAATTAATACCTGTTTTTATTTTTAAATCTTGTACTTTTTTATAAAAAAAAGTACGTTCAAATACTTATTTGTTTTTTTAAAGAAAAAATATTTATAAAGTTTGGCATCTGTGTGAATGTATATATGTTTAACAATATTTTAATTTTAGCGTTTAGTTTTTTACTTTTATTTGCGAACTTTTAAGTTTTTATTTTAAATAAATGTAACAACATATTTATATATCGTTACAATATATATATATATATATATATGAAGCCAACTGATAGTCACGGTTACCTACATTTTTATAATAGTCACCCTAAGCATTTAAAGATTAATATCCCTTACAGTCAATTTTTAAGGATTAAAAAAATTTACTGTCATGAGGGATTTCTTCAGCAAAATAACAAGGTTTTATATAATAAATTTATCAATATGAAATATCCTAAAGGACTGTTAGATAGGGCAGTGGTAAAATCTTCGAGAGTTGACAGGAAGGAAATTCTTCTGTCTAAGAAAAGAAAGAGTCAGTTGATAAATATACCACTGGTTCTTATCTTCAATGATGATTTACCTAATATTAACCAAATATTATGGAAACATTTTAATATATTAAATTCCACAGATTATCTGAGATCTCTTTTTCTTATCCACCCAAAGTTGTAAATCATAGATATAGGACATTTAGGAATAGTCTTGTAAGGACAGATTTTTGGAATTAATTTTGTGTCAGGAAAGGGATTTTTTCTTGTGAAGATAAGAGATGTCTCACATGCAAACATATTATTGTTACAAAGATGGTTCAGGAAGATACCATTCATGGTTTTAAATGGTATATCCCCAACTATGTCAATTGTAAAAGTATGAACTTGGGATATTTAATAGAATGTAATATGCTCTTAAGTCATTACATAGGTGAATCAATAAACAGTCTACATATTAGAATAATCATCCATAAGTTTGATGTTTTACAAAAAAATGAAGATAGATCAGTTTCTCAACATTTTAATTTACCTGATCACTCAATTGATAATTTAAGAATGGTTATATTGGAATTTTTTTTTTTCTATGAGAGAAAGAAAACAGAAGGAAGGTTTTTTTATTTTTAAATTTAAAACATTACATTCTCATGGTATGAATATGAATATAGGTACTATCACATCTTTGAATTATCTAGTTTCCTAGGGAATTATTTCATAAGTGGAGTAGCACAAATATATATATATATATGTGCGTGTGTGTTTGTGTGTGTATGTGTGTATATAAGATATATATATATATTGTAACGTTTATTTATATACATTGCAAATATATTGGCATTTGGTAAAAGCTAAAAAATAAAAGTAAATTTAGATTTTTTTTTGACTAATTTTTTTTTTAAAAAATAACGTACAATGAAAGTTAAATTTTTCTTTCGTATTTTTTTTTACTTAACTGGAAATAAAAATAGAATTAGAGAGAACAAAAGAATTCCAAAAGCAAGTAAAAAGATAAGCTAAAAGAAAAATATTTTAGCTAATTAAACATGGCGAAAAACTTGATAAAAAAAAATAGAGACTTTGTAACATAAATTTTGTAAAGAATATATAAGATTATCAACGGATATTTTGACAAACAAAAGATATGCGCAGAAGTCGGAAAACTGGGCCTCTAGAGAGTATAAAAGGCAGAGATCAGTTTGAAGAACGTCTTGTTTTTCTGTTTTTCCTTTGGCTGGTTTTGGATTATTAAATCCAAGACCACTTCACGATGAAATAATCCTTCATGCGGGAGTAGATCGGGGCTTTAGCTGACATCATTAAGAAGATGGATACTAGAAAAGCCTCTGCGACTAGCTTTTGGAACAGACTACAAGATCAACTAATAATGAAAGGCCGAGCTCAATTCTAACCCAAAAAACTATGCATAGTAAGCTACAATCTTCATGAATTCACAAAACTTACCGGTAAGCTATGATTCATTATTCCCAATTGTGACAAAATTAAACGTTTGCAAACAATTTTTAAAAATATGTTTAAACAATCCCGATAGAGACCTTAATTTTCTTGTGCAAGGGACATTCATTTTAGTAACTTTCTAGAAGAAATTTGGAAGTGAACTGTAATTGTGAAATTGTTTTTTTTATTAATTGATTTATATCCGAATTAGTGTGTGTTCTCTCCAGTTTAATTAACAATTTAACGTTAAATATTTTCGTTTGTTAGAATAAAAGAGATTTTACTTTTATCAATCTTTTTCATTGTGCATTATTAATAATAGTTATTATTTTTTTAGTATTAAATTTATTATTAGTTTAATAAGATTTAAAACGGAATTTACCTTTGCCAATATGTTTGAATAAGCCCAGGAATAATAATCTTAAAAAAATAATTCTCATTACGGTATGATGTAATACCGATTAGCTTAAAAGTTTTTTTTTTTTATTTGTGAGATGTTATGTGGCGATTTCAGTGAATTCTTAGAAATTCTGGTGCCCAGATTAAATAAATTAAAAGCTGATTTCATCAATAGCACAATTCTCAACAATTAATAGGCCGAGTTGATCAGGAAATATAGCTATGTTTTTAGAATAGAAATATAACTTTCTTCTTTTTTGACATAGCTTGATCACCTCATGCGCAGTTTATATTAGCGTGTAGAGGCCTAACAAAATGGAAAATGTTATAATATATATATAGTAAAATACATATAATTTCAGATTTGGAGGATATGAATATGGAGTCGAATGCTCTGAAAGCGCTTAGCCTTAAGAAATATTAGTGTAATTTTTTATGAATTTAATTTCACTATACACGTCAAGCGTATTAGACCTTACATAAAATACATATAGTAGAATATATATATAGTTTTCTTGGTGTGTACATGTATAATAGTATATTTTTATCTTTTTTGATACATTTTAATATATAATAATAATAATATATATATGGTTTTAGTTTTTTTTTTTTTTTAAATTTTGAAAAAGAATTTTTTTGTATTTTGTAGATAATGTTTTGTAAATATTTTTTTATACAAAGTTTTGTAAAAATGTAAACAAATTAAAATTTTAAACTGGAGCAAAAAAAATGGGTGTAAAAGATGTAAAAAATGACCGTATGGGATGGATAAATGAGATAAAAAAAATTTCTGAAGATATGGAGAAATGAAGCTATAAATCAAAGAAACTGAAACAAAATTAAAGATTTTCATCTTAGAATGAATTAATAATTGTTGTGAATGATATATATATATATTGTAACAAACGGGGTTCGAATACAAGCGTATGTAATATATTACTAATTGTGAGTGTTAATGTTGAGCGACTATATATGAAAAGATATATATGTAAATAGTCATTCGAACCCTGTTACAAAGAGTGTGAATGTTAGGTGGGTATGCTTATATAAATATATTTGTATATGTGAGTATAAAATGTGTGTATGTATTAACGGTGATGGTTACAAGCAATTATATACGGAGCTGTATAAGTTGTAATTGATTATTCGTATATATTTTATCCGTTAAAATTTTTCTTTAAGTCTGGTTAATAGTATTGTCGGTAACATGTGTTTTCTTTTGCTAATTAATCTTTTGAACATATAAAGATAGAAATAGAAATAAATCAGTTGCTGTAGGCGGTTTAGTAATAACTGAAGTAAAGAAGTTCGAAAACGGGTCAGGTGGGTATCTTTGGAAAACAATAGAAGAATGGGACAGTGGCGTAGGGATATTGGAAGAAAATTTTACAAAGTTAAAGAGTGAAAACAAAAGAACTTTTTTGTGGGCTCGAGAGGAGAAAAAAAGAAAAAAGAAAAAAAACGCGGCTTGGACTACGGAGTGTGTGGACGTATAAAATTTTCTTAAGAAGTTTATTAATATTTCTCACCCAAAATGTCGGGGTAATTCAATAGCGCTAGTTTCGTTAACCGATCCAGTGGACAGTTGTCGTGAAACCCATCTGAAGTGGACCGACGAATTTCGCTATACAAAAGAGTTCTTGTTCATCAAGTGTAATGGCGACGAAAGATCTATGAAATGGGACCCTTTCGTAAAGTGAGTGAATCATCTACTCCACCTCCAGAATAAGCTATTCGATATACCATATTGGAAACCCTTGCCATCCGTTATATCAACCAGACCAGTATTCGTGGAGAATTATAAATGCGGACTTGTCATTTACGCTAAATATATGTTCAATGAATGTGTCTTGGTAAAGAAACTAGTGTTACCTCAATATTAATTGCTATAATAAATCTCTTTTAAATTAAATAAAATAACAACTTTAAATAAACAGCTCTGATGTATAATTGCACTATTTTGATGCGTATATGAATTATATATGTGTGTATCAGGGTAAATGGGCTGTGCGCTTGAATATTGATATATTTATATGCGTGGATAAATGAGATTTTATCAGTATTAAGTATGGTAATAAATAGAGTGAATTGTATGATAACATTCGGGTTGGGTTATTAGAGTTATAACGGATAAATTATCGGACAGACTAGATAGACACATAAGACTTAGTTGGGTAGTGTTTAGCTTTGTTCTCTAGTTAGACTATAGTCCCCAAACCCTGAGATTGAGCTGGTATGGATGCGCTACCATAAATAGAGGTATATATATATATACCCGAACCCTTATTTATGTTTTCGATGAGATAATTCTTATCCATGTGTAAGATTGGCGCGTGAGATGGAATCAGACCATGCTCACAAATATCCTCACTCAAAGCTACGGGTAGAAGCGTACAATGGCGATGTAAAATATAACGGGTAGTACTATAATATATATATATTCATTAATTTTCATATACACACATAAATATCTTAAACTATTTAATCATTAATAATGGCTATAACTTTTCTTGTTAGATGCATTATTAAAAAAGTAATAACTTTAATGTGTTTTAAAATTGAATTATTAACTTCTATTTAGATGATCACTTGGTTCCTAAATTATATAAATTTAAATTTCCAAATCATTTAATGCTTATAAATTATAATAATATTAAAAACGATAATATTTATATATGTAATTTAAATAAATCTTCAAAATAATGACTTCTGAAAATCTATAATTGTTTAAAATAAGTTTTCAGTTGAGAGGATGAGCTAAACGTTAGTTCCAGTATCGAAAACTTACAGATTTATATATTTTAAATAAATATCTTTATTATCTAAATAAAACTACAAAAATAATATATTACTCGCATTAATTTTTTTTTTTACAACTATATACAAGTATGTTTAGATATTAATATCACCCTATTTTTATCTCATCTTCATTCATTTCTCCTTACTCTATATATTTCTGGTTTTGAATCAATGTAATTATTATCTTAAATATAGAAAGACTAATGGATGTTTAAACTACTTGCAACATTTTTGGGGGGAAGCATTTTAGGCATTTGTTAAAATATTCATTTTATTCATTTTCTAGCTTTTTTGGTCAGTGTTTTTATATAAAATATCATATCATATTTCTGATAAAATCGTTAAAATCTTTTTTATGTGTTTTCTTATATTTATAAATGAAATCGCAAATATTTTTTTGTTCTTATTTATTATACACCTTATGCTATTATTGGAGGAAATGTAAATAGTTAATTCTCTTTGAATACAAAATAAACAAATACCAAATTTTACCTGGTCTTCTAATTAAGCAAATTATTGTTAGTTGAATCCCATTTAGTAATTTGAATATAAATTTGATATAAGATTGTGAAAGTATATCTTATGAAAGTTGTTCAAAAATCTCATCAATGGCATTTTTACTTGCTTTTTAAACTTTTATATTTAATACCAGATATACCCGACCTATAAAAGCCATGATTTTTTTAATGGTTGCTTTAACAATTTTTTTAAAGATTTAATTATATGTTTATTTTTTATTTAATTTATACTTATAATTTTTCAAAGTCAATATAAATATCATTATATATATATATATTGTAATGGTAAGAATTGTCCCTCCACGTAACAAAATCTAGAACATAGGCAAAACACACTAAAGCTGATCGAATCCAGATGCTGTGATCCAGAATCCGACCAACATTCAATACTTTCACCTCTGCTCAATGATTTACTACCCTATGGATGACATTCCTCAATGTACACAGACAATCAATTCACTCTCGGTCCAGCAGTCACTCCCGGTAAAACAAGAGATTCATAATTTGACTAATTTATCACTGATTTGATAAGATATATACATATATGGCTAAGTAATTAATTATAGAACTTAACAGACTGATCTACATATATATGAAATAGTGTATGTGTAATTAAATATAGAGTTGGACAAAATGAATTCACGGACAATAAAATATGCAAATGAGTTATAATTTTAAATATGATTACTTTAATAAAACAATAGCAAACAATAAATTAAAACATACCAAATTATATAGTGGGAACATGAGGTATAACACTCGCAGGCATTAGATAACTGCTGAGATTCATGTTATATATTTCATTATAAGCGTTAACAATGCGTAGTGCGGTATTGGAATTTCATGCCTATATTAATTAATATTCCAAATTTCTAGCTCTTTTGTAGTCTACTAGATCAGGTGGAACTTTATAACCAAAGCTATATAACTAACTATCATAATGCTCCTATGGCGCCTATTTAATATAAAGTTAATTCGGCATATAATTAGGCTCAGAGATATGCAGGTTAGCATGTTAACCTAGATTAGGATGTATACTAATGCTAGATAAGCATTTCATATAAAAGGGAGAGAAAACTGATTTATGATAGGTTTAACTATATCCCCTATGGCACATATTAAAATATTAATTAAGCAAAAAGGTGCAAATGAGTCATTATTCACAGGCTTCAGTCTCCAAAGACTCGGTTTGCCCTAAGACCACTCAACCTGCCATGAATAAGAACATTAGTAGTTCAGGTAGTCAGATAAGCATTATGAATCATCTAGGTCCTTGTGCCCTAGTTCTAAAAGTGTGCTTGAACCTGAATTAAAGTGGATGAGAGTGACCTCTGCCAGCATGTCATCGAGAATCATGCAGCAAGCTGATAAGTGTACATTGTGTACTTTGTAAAGACACATCCGCAACTTATACATATATATAACGCAATCGCGTAACATTACATTATCGTGCCTTAATATTAGATAGCATATATTTGCATATCTATATAATCCAGTTCTCAAATGTAGTATTTTAAATATACTATTAAGGGACTAAATTAATTAGTAATCTAGTTTAATATTATCCCCTGCATTTCAACATAAATAAATCTAAGGAGGATAAAGCATATTTGCGGGGTAATTACGAATAAAATATTAAAATATGCTTTGAGAATATTTCTGTGGCTAGTTCCGGTGATATATGAGTTATATATATATAAATAGTTATAATTCATAACTAAAATTAAGCAAACTGCATAAAATAGCTAGATAACTGATTATTGTAATATTGATACCCAAAACTTAATCAGTAACATAATATGATCTCAAAACAGTGAGTGAGAATGAAGAATAATAATTCAATTGATTAATATTAAATTTATAGTGAAGATTTGAAATTATCTTCGCAAATCGATAAGCTAAAATACTTGTGGTTTCAAGTCATTTGTCATATTAAATACACATATTATATTAAAATGATAAAGTCATAAAATAAATTGAATAGATTTAGAAATAGGCATAAAAGACCACAGAAAATTGTACATTTAAAATAGATTATTAGGAGTTTTACAATTTAAAAGGGAATTTAAATTTTACATTATAAAAGAGAATTTAAATTTTATAATCAGGCAAGACTTAGCATTTAACAATCTTCTTTGTAGATTTTAGTAAAGGTGTTTGATGAAAGCAGATTTAGTGAATAGCTAGCTTTTAAAAAATAGAGAAACGAAAGTCACAGTTTATAGACAAGAGCTCTGAGAAAATTTACCATTTAGTTGTTTCCATTGCAGCGGGTTTTGAAGCACTTGGGATGATAATAAGTTGACACTTGATGATGATGCACAGTTAACAGAGATTTTCCATGGCTACTTCTGCTGGTGATGGCATTAGGTTTCATTGGACCGAAGCTCTCCATTCTCCGTGAGGAGAGGCGGTGAATTACGGCGCCTACTCGACCATTTTAAGATGAAACCGGCGTAGATTCAGCCTACAGTTCACTTAATATATATATGATCTGATCTCCTTGTTAATAAAACTTCAAGTATTTATACCTTTTGAAATCTGCACACCTGTTATTTTTTTATGTAGCAGAACAATCCATTTTTATTTTAGCAAAACATTTTATTATTCCCACTGGCAGAAAAACTCATTTCTTTATTTAGACAAACAATTTTAGTGATAACAAAATAATTTAGATTCTGTTTTCTTGCTTATCTTGTTGTTAACATTATATATTTCAAACAATATCCACGCTATTTTAGGACTGTTTTAGGACTAGATGCGTGACCTACATTAAATCTGTTTTACAAAATCGAATGTTATTTTTGACAAAATTACCCTGTAATTAGCAGAAAACACTTTATAACCAGAGGTGGTAGAATAAATGCAGAATAACAGGAGATATGTATATGCGATTTCACTAATACAATAATAAAGTTGCTAAATAATTTAACTAAAATATTTCTTAAAATAGAAATGTCTATAAAATGAATTTACCTATCTGTAATATATATACCATTAACATAAATAATTTAGGCTAAAATATTTCCTAAATTAGAAATATTTATAAAATTGATACATATCTGTAATCTATACATATTCAATTAAATTACAGACATACTGCTCACATATATATATATACATGATTCTGCATCTATAATAATTTAATGTTATTCAGAAGGGTACTCTGGGAGGGTTTAAACCTGGCATATAGATAGATGTGTGGATAACATAAGTGAAATGGGCAGATGGATGAAACTGACCATTTCAATATATTGTAACAGGATGGGGGTGGGTGAGAAGGGGAAGGAAATAAAAAGTGAATGTGAGGTGATGGAAAAATCATCATCAACCCCAGGTCAACATCCAATGAAATATCAATAATTTGAAAAATTATCTATAAGTAAGACATATTTATAAGAGTATGAGATTAAAATCTCTATGAGCATTGTTGAGAGATCAGTCAGCTACTAAAAAGAGCAACTAAAATATACATCAATTATATATCAACCAGCATTATCAAAAGTCAAAGTAAGTATAAGTAAATATGAAGAGAACCATCCATCAAATCATTGATGGGAATAAAATAAATCAGTACAATAAATCAACAGTCCATCTTGTGGCTGGATTTGAACCATAAAAAATATAAATCAACAGTCAACCTTGTGACTGGATCAGAAAATGGGTCTTTTTTAAACCAGGCTAACTATTGAGCCTTTGCCAGCTTGGGGAATTATTTAAACATAACTTGGATGCACCAGCTTAGTGCCCATCCATTAAAATACACAATAATCAGAAATCAAATCAATAATGCTGGGACATTTAAAACATGATGATCATCATCAATGCTATAGCCACTTAAGTACCATTAATGTACTGGCCAACTATAAACTTAAATTTTTAATAAGACTAAAGTAAAATAAAAAATAATAGTGTGTGGGCTTTAAAGAGTATCCTCTTTTGTGCCAACCAGGATGATGATTGATCATCTCTGGATGTCCCAAAGCACTAAATATGTCCCCATTTATCTGTGTCTGAATCTAGCTCAGGAACACAAGCTCTATTACTGTATGTGAACAAGAGATGATGGAATGCAATTTTTAACAATTAAATACATTTATTAATAACAATAAAAGAAATGAATGATATTTAAGGTCTTATAAGGGTTCTGATTTTGAAAAATATACAAATTATTTACACAACTAAAGTTATTACATGGTTTTACAATATTTCTCAATTAGATTCCATAAACATATATATATATCCATACACAGACGGGTGTTTTATCACATATGAAGACATTTCAATTAAACATAAAATAATTATTACATTTGTAATTTACATAATTGCTATTTAAAATTTAAATTGTTACATTAATTTAGCCTATTGTTGCTTTTGAAAGAGTTAAGTTGTTAGAGCATCATCTTAAATATTCATGAATTTAAAAAGTCACTGGTTCGATTTCCATGCTAGTAATATTACTGGTCCAAACCAACAACACCTGATGAAGAGAGGGGAATAATACTATACAAAATGTTGCTTTTTGTACTAGCCTGTGTATTATTAGTAACAATTTGATTTTTTTTCTAAAAACATTTAACAATTAAAACTAGAAGGTGGAAATAGTCCAACAAATAATTAAAAATGGTTATATATATGTGTGTGTGTTAAAGTAAACATTAAAAGCCTAAAGCTAAACTAGTCAATAAAATAATCAAAATTATCACAAATTCACAATTCAATCGGGCTAGCCTGGTATGTTTAAGTGTAGAAAACATTTTGTTTTGATTTTTTATTTTAAAAATTGGAAGGGTAGAATAAATCGCAACGCGTTTTGTTATATATTTTAACATCAAACGAATTTTAAAATCTTATAACTTTATAAAAGTAGTAATTTATTCGCAAAAAAAAAAAATCTGTAATTTAACGATGTGATGTGATGTACTGTAACTTCTTTGAAAACGAAGTCAAGAATCTGGGGGGGTGTTAGCTACTTAATTTTACATTCCCCAGTCTAAGTTTTCCCTTATTCTGCTCCATCCCATTTCCACAACATAATCTTTGGCAACTCTAAGCCTTTATATCTATATCCCCCTTATCTTTCTCCAAACCCCAGCATAAAAACCAATAATCTACTTTCTGTCCCAATACTTTTTTAATATTCAATATTTATAACTACATTATATGTGCCGTTTCTGTTTCTGTTTTCAAACATTTTACATTCAATTAACAAATGCCTAATATTTTCTATTTCTTCTTTACATAATTTATAAATTTACATATATTATATTGAAATTATAGATTAAAGTACAAATGAAGGAGTAAATCTGTCCAATTTTGCTTAACTGAATAGAACTTCTAAGTTTTTTGTGATTTGCCTATATGGGCTGAATTTGCGCCACCTAGTAGAAGAATTAGCTTTTTAAAAATATTACTTTCTGTGACTTTTTTGTAATTTTTCTTATTTGTTTCTTAAAAATGGTTAAAAATAAAAAGTTGCAAATCTGCCTTTAATTCTTTATTGAGATTACTTTTATCAAATTGTATTACAGATAATCTTATTATAAAACAGTATAATTAAAAGAATGGAGCCTGAACGATCTTAATTTATGTTTATTATAGTATGGCTGAAATTATTGATCAATAAACATATAAATACTTTTAATAATCTGTAAGTATAAAATAATCAAAAAATATTTTGACACCAAAGCATAGTATTTGTTATTTTAAAAATCTATGAAATTTTATCAATAGAACCAATTTACTTACCTTTTTCTTCCAATATACACATTTGTCAATTGACAAATTGTTTACCTTTAACTTCATTAACCGTTTTATCAAGAAATGAATTATCAACTTTACTTCATTAATTATTTTATCAACCAAAATAAGTAGATATCTTCTTCCTTGACGATTTTGTCAACTGACAAATTTTTTACACTTTCTCCATATCAATGGAACAAAAGTGAATGTATGTATTGTTTCATTGTTAACAGATTAATTGTTGCATCATATTTCTAGTTTATTGGCTTCACGATTTTAATTGTTATAAATTAATACTATTTTAGAAATTTGTAAATATTATTTATTTTAATTATTTAACTCAAAAAGTTTTCTACTGCAGGAAACCTTCCAGCCATGATATCAGTTCTTATCCCATCTCCCAATAGTCAGATACAAATTAGGAGATAGTTTTAGAATTCAGTCTTTCATTTATTTTATATACCACTACTATAATATATGTAATTTAGAAGTATGATAGAGTGAACAGTTTCAGATTCACAGCTTAGTAAAATAAACTCTTCTCAAATGAACTGTTACGCTCAATTCATGATTTTTATTCTTAAACATCTCATGACCTTGAGTGCATGAGATGAGGAAATAAACGACTTAGAAATGATTGTTGCCACCGATTATATAGCTGAGTGAAAATTTATTAATTCAAATTTAAAATTTTCTAATTTTTATATTTTATAGTCTTTTCAAATCAAACCTCACTAAAACTGTAAATCTATAGAGAGAGGAAGACTACAATTTTCTGATTTGTATTTTATTTCAGTTTTAAAACATTTTATTTAGTATGTTATCTTTATAATAATAAATAAATTCTTTGCTGAGAAATTTATTATATTGATAAGAGTGGAAGCTGAATGAGCAAAAAAATTATAGTGTAATTGCAAATTGTAAATCTGTCAATTTGCTTAACTGAATAGAATTTCTAACAGTTTTTTTTAAGGGAGGGACTTATTCTCAATATTATGCAAAAACATTAAAAATGAAGTAACTGAAACACACAAGCTTATTATATACCTGTGTCTATATATGTAATATATAGGGTATATGAGCATAGACTTTCACACAACTCACCACTCTGCCCACTATTTCATAACACTGATACACTTGAACACATATATGTCAAAAAAGATAAATAATCACCAATATACATATTTCATGCTAAACCAGCAATCATCAGTTGGTCCAGATTACTAACTCCACACACATATGCTATATGTGCTCAGATATATATTAAGATAGCCAATCCTTACACTTTAATGGACAGGCTTCAATCTACTCCAACTCTTCAACCATTCATCAATTGAAAATCTGATAATGGAATGCTAAAAATGAAGATAAGATTTAAACAAAGTCTATATTATTTTTGCCATCTATTAAAGGTTCCTATCTTAAAAATATGAATTCAATTTACTTTTTTTTTCCAAGAGTGAAAAAAAATCTTAATTATTTTTATAAAAATTAGAAAAGATAGCATCTATGAGTTGAAAAAATATCACCAATTCTCCTAGTATCTCTAAATCCTTATTATACTTTTTCAAATTTGTTCTGCTTGTTCATTCATATCCTAGGTATATGTGCATTAATGTACATGAAAAGTTTGTACATAATTAATGTTAAAACTAATTTTACTTTCACTGTTTTTATTCTTATCTTCTACACATTGATTCTTAATAAATATAATTAATAATATCTTTCTTTTATCCTTTTTTCAATTCATACATCATTTCTACAATTAATTTTATTTCTTTTCTTACAGTTTCATTGTAAGTTTTCAAATATTTGCATATAGATGATTACATAAAAGTGATCTACTTAATGAAAAGTATTAGGAATTACTTTTATTGTTTTCCATTTCTCTGGAATATTTGATTTAATAACAGGTTTAAGATGTTTGTCTTAATTTTTAAATTATTTAATCTTTTAGTTCAACTAAATCTTCAGCTTTCTTCACTTATACCTTCTCAAAGTCTCTTTACCTGTAATTAGAGCTCTTTTCTTAATCAGTTTGCTAACATCAGATTTATTTGGGTTAAATTTAGTTCTTTTAAGGGTTTAAAATATTAAATGTTCCTCTTTACCCTCTTTTCCATGAATCACAGCTTTGCTCTGCCACTTTTATTGCTGGGAAGTCATATTACTTCCTGTAATACTCCCTCACCATTTAAACTTTCCATCAGATCTGCTTCTACAGTTAATGGACTTCCAAGACTATTATCTTTTTCTTACTACCTATATCAGATTGTTGCAGATAATTGCAAGAGCAGCTTCTAATTTTTCCAAGTTTTATATTTCATCATATGTTTATAATATGTTAAAGTAATGCATTTAACACTGAATTGTGAAAGTGTATTAAATGATCAAAGATAACTTCCACTTTACATCATTGATTAATCTTGAATAACTCAGAATATGATTTGTAACTAGTAATCTTACATAGAATCTATCTAACTGTCTGTAAACCAGAAATGATATTTTAACCTAATTATATTTATTGTTCAAATTGCAGACTCATGTAGGTAGGTTGAGGCAAAAGAATGATATGAATTGCAATCCTTTTATTTAATTAGTCTTCATCCAAGCTGTGCTTTTAAATCTACATTTCTTTAATGAAGAACACTTTCATTTTGCCCAATAAAGAAAATGTAATTATATTATCAGTTATATTTTTCACATCAGTAATGCTACCTTGGCAAAGTCTTTTAAGTTAGAAGTAAATAATTATTATTTTTTCATAATTTTTATCTTTATTTAATATACTTGTAATTTTTTTTACAATTTATAAGAATTATTTTTGAAATGTTCTCTTTGTTCTTCATCATCTGAAACGAATATCAACATTAATCTATTTTTGAAAATAATTAACATATCCAAACATTTCAGTTATTGCTTTGTTTCTTTCTTATACTTGTAAATTAATTCATTAAGACATTACTAATATATATAAATAAAGTCAAATCCATTACCCAAATGCCCTCACTAAGTTCAATATCATTTCATCTCTTAATTTTAATAAATCTTTTATCTCTTGTAAAAAGTTTCTGAATATTTATATAAAAAAAGTACCTTGATTTAAGTAACAAAATATCTGTATGTTATAAAAGTTCCCTTTTTTGTTTAGGTGAGACCAAAACATGTTTCTGTGGAAAGTTTTTTTTTTTTTAAATGGAGTTTACAATTTTTATGTTGATTCCTATACTATGAGACATAATCAAAGTTGTATAACAGAAGGTCTTTTGGTGAATAATGAATATAAAGCTATGAAGAGAAGTGTGCAAAATCATCATGTTAATATTTTTATTTATCCAAATAATAATATACAATCTACGGAATAGAATAATCCTTAAGAAAATTATTGAAATACAGTATAAATAAAAATTATAAAAAATATACTATTCATGTATATAAAAACCAGTTGTTTTTTTTTAATTTAAGAAGGCTATAGAAAAAGAGTTTTTATATATCAAACAGTGGTCTTTTTAAAAAAAATTAACTGAATGAACTATTTTTGTTAGTTAATTAATAAAGATTAACAATTTAAAGTAAGGTTAACTAATCCGATAGAGGTCTTTGTGCAAAAAATTTAGAAGAATGATAAAGACCTCAATTTTATTTAACTTAATTATTGGTATTTTCATGTTTTAAAAAAGGATAATTGTGGTAAGATTCTCATAATATTTTATGGCACTGTATATTGGTGTATCTACTTAGAATAATTTAATTATGTTAGTTAATCTTAGTGCTTTCACTGATAAACATTACCTAAACAGTTTAATCTCTAAAATGAACCATAGACTAATTAATTAGTGCAGTAGAATGTTAAGGAATGGGAGTAGATTTTCTTTTTAGATAAATGACAAACTACAAAAATAACCATTCAATTAGAAGCAAAGATAATAGTTAATCACCTGATCGGATGTGCAGAGAATCTACCAGTCATTACTGGGATTCGAAAACAATCGAGGAAGACTTCACTTGATTCTTGGAGCTTGAACTGTGTAGACAGTGACTTCAGGTGCGGAGATCTGGCCTCCGGATGTGGCAACAATCAGATAGATCTCTTAAAAAATCGTGTTAATCTTTATAATTATTTCGATTATGCCTTCGGACCTTCGTATGTAATTAATTGTGTGTATATATATATATATGTAAATAGCTAAATGTGTAAATGATCATATATTAAAATTTATTCTATAAATTAACCGTTAATCATTATGGCACTCGTGGAAGTGTTTTTCTAGTATAGCTAGACATAGTATACACACACTTATTTTAAGCACAATAGTTTGTTTATTGGACAATAAAAATTAATATTTTTTTAACTATTTCAATCCATGCTTTCTTGTCCGCTCAACTCTAATATTTCATTTAGTAACACGTCATAAAAATTAATATCAATCTGTCTATTATTAACAGTTAAATATAATTGGAAAATTGAAATAAAGTTAAATTCTAAAGACATTCAATACTTAATATTAGAAGATGGAAATAGTATTTGTAAATAACAAATAAAAATCTTCCACCATTCTTTTTTAAAAAATATATAGTCAATACATATCATTCATTAATCAATAAATCTTCACCATAATCTTTTTAAAAACTTTTATTTTCATCATATATATTTAAAATCCTTTCAAATTCTTCATATTCCAACGTTTCGAGTGTTTTAATTACAATCATTTTCAAGGCAAAACTACAAAATACACAGAAATAATTGTATTTGTATTTTTATTTATTCAATTATTTCTGTGTATTTTGTAGTTTTGCCTTGAAAATGATTGTAATTAAAAACAATCGAAACGTTGGAATATGAAGAATTTGAAAAGATTTTAAATATATATGATGAAAATAAAAGTTTTTAAAAAGATTATGGTGAAGATTTATTGATTAATGAATGATATGTATTTGTAAATACAACTAAAATACCATCATGACAAACAAACCTTCAGGAAAACATTTATTTTATTGTTTGAATATTTTATAATCCCAGTAGATGGCGGTACAAAAGAGAACCTTGAGATAGGAACTGCCCTTTGTCTCATATAAAATGCTGATTTATTGGTAACTTACTTTCAACGATCTATATATATTTTACACATTAATATTTATTTATTTTGGATATTTAAATTTGTAAGTTAATACTGCATAAGTGCTGCCACAGGGAGTTTTAACTCAGCTGTGGTAGCATAAAGAAATAAATATAAAACTAGGTAAAAGTAATAAAATATTAGTTTAATTATTAATACAATAGACATAAACAGGCCTGCATATACGTATATAACTAAGGTTGATAACACATCATTTAATTAGAATTTGCAATGAATATAAATATATAACTCAGCGTTTAGCAAAAAGCACATTATACGTAGTTATTAGTTATTAGTATGCACCTTTT
>JAQFVV010013440.1:30000-123676 GCA_028023455.1 Epiperipatus broadwayi | reverse complement strand
AATTTCACTCAAAGAAACCAATTGCAGTTTACTGTTATATTTTTCAACACTTTGTATTTATTTGATAGATAAAAACGAAATAAAATGTATCCTTAATTAATTTACTTCTAACTTAAATACTTAGATGTCAATGAAAAAGTTTTTAGTATAGATATTTAACATTAGCTATTTGTAATATCAGAAAAAGAACTTTACACCGAATTTGTTTATCAATATATTTTTATTTTTGCAAAATTTAATTAAATATTTCTACCTCAGAAGTTTTGTGATATCTTTACAATTCAGCTTTTACTTGAATGTATTCGGTTTTTTAGTAGGAAACTTTAAAAATGAAATAATGCTCATTTCCAAAACTGTCCTCACTCTTTTTTGTTTTTCTTTACAACAATAATTGAAATTTTAATATTTTAACAAATTTTTTTTTTTCAAATACATTTATTTTTCAGAATTCTTCGTACTGATAAAAATTCAGTTGTCAATAAATTTTTCCATTAAAATACATTTCCTATACTGAATACTAAAAATGTAATCTTTTGTTCTGATTATTTATTTCTGTTTATGACCCTTTTTTTATTTTCCAAATTGATATATTATTTAAAATATTTTTTTGTTTTTTCATAGTCTAACTATTGTCCTAATTGGCACAGGTCTTTCCGCTTCAATAGGTAATTTACTGTTTGAAGACATGTATACGGTTTCTGTAAAATTTAGACTAAGAATTTTTTCTTCAACTTTATGCATTATTCTTCTACTCTGTCTTAGTGTTGGTAAACACATGCGTCTTAATATCTACATTCTTATTTAAAGAATTTTCATCATGAATAGTAGTGAGCTAATATTCCCACTCATGAGCTCTGTTAGCTCAATAAAGTTTTTTTTTGATATGGTTAACATGTCATTTTCCTCCTATTCTGTTGTCTTGAAATTTAATTTTACATATATGGCAAGATAATATTCTAAATATTTACCCTTGTCATAATTTTTTCTTAAAGTATTCCTTATCCAGGCAGCATAATTAGAATTAATTAAGATTGATGATGATGATCAAATCATATATCACTTATACAATTTTTAATATAAGATATGCAAATTATATTCGCGGATGATTCGAGGACCAAATTCAACCCTTAAAAAATTCTATTCAATCTCATCCATAATTTTTTTATTATTATACCATACTTTAATTTTTTAGAGTGCCACTTTATTGCCAAAAACGCTTATGGATAGATACCACTACCAACTCAAAATTAAAACCCCAATTTAACACTAGCAACCTTTTACTTCTCCTCTCTCCCCCCACTCAGTTCATGATTTTTCACACTGGCGCATAGAACAGTTTATTTTAAAGAACATTGATTGGCATTCATTGTTATAATGAGGAAGTTTTTATAGACAGGTGTCATTA
This sequence comes from Epiperipatus broadwayi, assembly GCA_028023455.1. Taxonomy (NCBI): domain Eukaryota; kingdom Metazoa; phylum Onychophora; class Udeonychophora; order Euonychophora; family Peripatidae; genus Epiperipatus; species Epiperipatus broadwayi. The sequence goes on along the minus strand of JAQFVV010013440.1, from coordinate 122,271 downwards.
TGACCCTTGAATGTATATATATCGAAAAGAGGTGAGGGCAGACCATTTTGGAAATTGAAGATTAATTATGACAGATATTAAATCTCCAGTCCATGTACAGTGCTTTATTTTTTCTATAGATATATACTGTCTTTATGCTATTATTTTATAGATTAAACAATAATCATAACAAATCAATAGAAATAATTAAAATGTGATGATAATTATTCCATTAAAATTACTAATTTTGTATATATAAAGTAAATAATATAATAAAAAATCTTTTGTTATAATAAAATTCTTTTTAATTATTGAGAGTCTTCTAAAGGTTAATGAAATTTCGAACAAGTAGAAAAATTATTTTGATATCTTTTGGATAATAATATATAATTGGAGTCATTTAAAGATATAGTTCAAACAAAAAATCTAGCTTAGTGAAATCACAAGAGCTTTTTGTGATTCCAAAAATAGAAGCAGGGTCTGAGGAAGATGCCTGAAAAGTTTAAATATGGGTGATCATATTTTGGCTCAAATTCATTGATAATTTTTAAAAATTATATGGTTCAGGATATGGTTCATGCTTATCTTAAAAGTTACCATTATCATTTTTATAAATTACACTCCAGATGTAGAAAGGACTTGTAAAGTTGTTAAATGAATAATACTTGTTTATGACAACAAGTAGTTTCAAAATATTTGCTGGATAACTTGCTTTCAGATAGAGATATTGCAGTGATTTAGGGTGGTTTTAGAGAATCATGGAACAGTAGAGACATCAAGTTTTGTTGTCAAGAAATGTAAGAGAAAAATACAGGAGCCGAATTAGGATTTATGTATTGATTTTATGGATTTGGTTAAGTAAAATGACTGAATTTTGATACCATATCATTAGCAAGATTTAAAATTAAACGATGACTGGTAAAGCTGGTTATGTGTATTCAGCAGTTTTTTACATGATTCATTAAGAACACACATTATTATAAGCAAGACATTTCAAAACATCTGATAGTAAACAATTGTGTGCAATATCTCCAAAATTGCGTATAACTTTTGACAATGGTATTTGAAATACTTATAGGTTGCTTCATATACAGTTATGGTTCAGATTGGTAGATAAATTTCAATTTGAAGTAACTAAAAGCACAATAAGAAATCATATTGGTTTCTGCATTTACAGTATGATATAATTATGGTATTTTTTTCAATTCAAAAGCTAATCCGAAAAATGATTTAATCTGCTTCATGCAACCAGTATGAATATTTTATTAGTATTTAGTATACATAAACGCTTTAGCAGTCAATATTGGAAGAAATATCTCGTGAAACATTGCATATAATTATCAATTTTAGCATATAAATGGATTTAAATATCTTGGTAATTTTTAAAAATAGACCAATAACGCTATGCTACAATTTCAGCACAATTTTCAATGTTCTATTGTTACATTTAAAAACTGAAAAGGAAAATAAAAGAGATAAAAGTACTGCAGGGAAATTAGTTGTGTATAGAATCTTCCAATAAATCAAAATTGAAACCGGACTTCCCAAATATAGTATATTAAAAATATTCTATTTGAAGTTAATCTCTTTGCTATGCCCTGAGGGTATTATCTCAATGCTAATTGGAAATTAATCGGTAACATTAAATAAAATTCAAGTACAATTTGAAGTAACAAAATAGATTTATTAAACATCAGTAACAAATAAAAAAAAGAATAAAGAGTATAAATACGCTTCTGCTTCCGTGTGTATCAATTTGTAAGTGTGCTCACTAAATAATTATAATCCTTTAACTTTTATTTTAAACGAACAAAGTTGCATCCCTTGATTCTGGTACGCTGCAATATATACATATACGTTGCAAACCACGAACTTAAACCTTGGCAATTATCTTATCAATAGTATGCACGCACTCGGCTTCTCTGTAGTAGACAAAACATACGCGCAACTATTACGCTTTCTTTACAGCAACACACGAAAAAGTCTTAACGGGAGGGGTATATATTAATAATTATTTGTGATTAGAATATTTAAATTTAAGGTCGCTCTTCCGACGCATGTGTAGACTTTCTACAGTAGTATGATACTGAGATATTTTATTCGTAAAATTGACTACATGGTATTTATATGATTAGATAATAAACTTTATTTACTTTGTTTAATAATGCACGCTCAAATTGTGCATTCTTAAAATTTTAAAATCACTGAAAGCAAGATTATGGAAAGAATCAGTATGCAGGATTTTACAACCTTCTAAATCTGCAGTTGCATTTGGTTTAAACATGCCTATCAAAAAAGTGTGGCAAAGAAGATGAAAAATAGAATGATAAAAAATATTGACTTCTCAAAGTTTGTGGTACTATTGAACATTTGTTTTAACGAAAATTGAAATTTTTTAAAAAAGAAAAAAATTGACGGCTTAAATTCTTCATAAACTTCTACAATTTAAAAATTACTTTATCCAATAATTGTTATTTTGTAATAACGCTAAATCCTAGAAGCAACAAGAAAAATAGCTTTTTTATTTCTCTCTATTTTTTTAGAGTCATGTAAATATTTATATATTACTACTGAAATTATAAAATGCGTTATGTTTGCGTCTCGCGAGCTGCAGATTAGCGATTCCTGGTATTATATTATTATAAATTCATGTCAATTGTTTTAGTCCTGAGAAGGGAATGGACTGTAATGAACTTACTAAAAAGATATTCTATTTTGAGTTGAAACTAAAATTTCATGTGAGTGGCAGAATTATAATTTATGTTACAAATGTTATCTCAAGGATAACTTACTAAAATACAATGTTCTTCACTATTATTCGATAGATAATTGATAATACAATAATGGTGTTTCCAATTAAGTAAAGTTTGACATCCTTAAGAAAGTATATTTCGCTGCGGAATTATTTGTGCATTTACATTATATTTACAATGGACACATTCCAGAGGCAACAGTTCTTGTGGTATAGCCCTTAAATTTAAGGTGAACTACAGCAGAAGGGATTTCATGTGCATTTATAGATTTTCTATCACTTCTAGCTGTTCTGTAACAGCCTGCTTTATGAGTAGGCCTGGCGACCCTTTCGGCCGTATATGACAGCTTGACTGGCATCGGTGTCTGTCTTTCAGCTCCGTGACAGTAATTCTCTGAGACTATTTCAAAAAGCTTGACTATTTATTGCCACCTTTCCATCCTTAATTGAAAATATTCGGATACAGTGGGCATCATCACGTATTGGCCCGTCCTTGCCATTACTTATGTATTATCTATTTGTACATGCATTAGTTCGAGATGGTGATGCTCAGTCTGATAAGATAAGACATGATCTGGAGTAGTTCATTATTGAAAGGGCAAGAGGAGATGTAACAAATAATAATGAAAATTATCAAATATATATATTAAAAAAGTGCTATGCGGACTTATTTATTGTATTATTTCTTAAACCACATCCCTAATATTTTATTCCTCTTTTTCTCTCTCTGTGTGTGGGTGTGTATGTGTGCGTGGAATTAGAATTGCTATCCTTGTTTACAAGAGTTTGTTGTTGGTAATATTTAAACTTCAAATAATAGATAAGCGATTAAAAATAATAATAATAAATAATCAGTTTATTGACGAAATTAAGTCTATTAATAACATTTAAATAAGTGGGTTTTTCTTTTTATTATACTTGCACACGTATCATTATTTAATAAAACGTCTTGCTACAGCAAAATATTTTTTTGTATACCTATATTTTTAAAGATAATTCCAATAAAGTATTAACAACTTCAAAATAAATAATTATAAAAAATAAATGTTTATTCAAGATAATAATATAAATAATTTTATTGAATAAAATAATAATTAGTGACTTTTTATTATGACGTCACAGCTGTATTTTTCCTTGCATTCAAGCAGCAACATTTTTCAGCTTCTTGGAAATATTGAGTAAAGAAGTTTTTTGAAAATCATTCTTCACTCCAGTCTCATGGACAGCTTTCAAGTTGTGTTTATTCTTGTGGTACTTGCCATCGTTGCCTTTTTAATTGCTTTCCTACTGTTGTGTGTACCACCATCTCATGATGTAGATATGTCCGATGGCGTATTTTTTATTCCTTGGAGCACGTATATTCCAGCTGATATTGGTGAAGATGTCCCATTGGAGAGTATCGTCGTGCTGCAGTAAACAATATTTAACAGTGACATCAAATGGGAATTATTTCACGATGCCACTGCTAGTATCAATTGAGATGAAATCTCTTAAAATGCCAACTGTACTTCACACATACCAGAAAGAATGTTAGTCTTTGTAATAAAAGATGGACTTCTTTTAATTGTATTTATCCTGAAATGTGACTTATTGACCTTATTTTGACATACCTAAAAACCGGACTTGGATATTTTCCCGATTTTTGACAAATATTCACACCATATGTTGACAGAAGTTTTAACACCTTTCGTCATTACAAAACTAAAAGAATGGATTGTTTTAAAGTAACTATATTTTATATAGTAAATATCTAAAGGTCGAGATGCTTAAAAGTTCTACTTATTTGGATCTCGTCTAAATTCTTACAACGACTAATGTAGTAATCATTCAAATCGGTCTCTATGAAATCCTAGACTTTCCACTGAAGTAATTAAAGTTTGCTTTCTGTGATGAAGATTCCTATAGATTCCGGCGAGTGCAGAAGATTTATAAATCTTGATTTCTTGAAAAGAAAAAATGAATAGATTTAAAACACTGAGGTACCCATTTAATGATGTTTTGATTTGAAGACAAATAATTTATATTAAAATAGAATGATAATAAGTTAATATCATCATCTTGTGATGTAGATTTTCACTTACCTATCAATCAATCTGTTACCATGGTTACTCAAATGTTTGTTATTTCAGCCACAATATTTATTTTGGATTCTAAATAGATATTTTAAAAAATGGAATACATTTTCAAATCCTTTTGATAATTTTATATTTAATAAAAAATTTACGTATTTATTTTATGTTGTATTTATTTGAGATTAAAAACAATTTTACATTCAATATATATGTATGTTGATTTTAGGCCCACACATTTATTCGTACACGTGTAGTAATGTTATGCACACATGCAAATGGGTTTTATATAAAATATTCTTACCGACATGCTTACAAATTTATCCAGGGGTTAGTGTTTTTTTTTTTTTACATTTATTTAAAACTTCTTTTGTAGAATACATTCTTAAAAATTAAACATCAAATGACCACCATTTCTTATGCCTCCACAATCTACTAAAATAGCAGTGCCCCTCCCTCCAGTGTAAATTAGATACTAGTTTGGAAATATTGTATGAATAGACGGCAGATAGGTATTTTATGCTCAAACCTTCTTGCATCCATTGATAACTATAGCGTACTCCGAATGAAACTATTATAGTTTGCTATTGCTGCGAGATTCCTTACTGCATCACATGACATCAACATGCTGTTTACTCTTAAAATGTAGAAATATATATAAATGACAAAATATATTATTCCTAAAATTGATATAGTTTATTTTAGATAAAGACGTCAATGATTGTTAGTAATTCTTTATTAGGTTAAAGACTAGAAATTATATCACTCCTAAATTTAATATATCAATTTTTAATTGATTAACAATTCTAAAGCAATATGTGATACGAAGAGCCTCAAATTCTCCCCATCTCCTAGTCATTATTTAGTAAATGTTTGTATCCAGATATTTTTATCTAATTCCATTACGTTTTCTTGTTTAATACACTGTACAAACATACACTACCTGCACATATAATGTAATACATAAGAGATTCGAACTCAGAGTTTCACTCGACCCTCAACTCTCCGAGCCATTTCATATTGCCGATACAGCTGATCATCATATGAGATGCCTTGGAAAGTTGAGAGTCATGTGAAAGTCTGAATTCGAATTTTTTATATATTTTTTGTTTACTAAAACAATGTTAGTCTGTAACGTTAATTTAAAATTTATATCTCGACTAGTTATGATTTTACAATCAGTACTCGAAATGAAAAATATCAAGGCTGTGAATGCAAGAAATTAGGTTAAATAGTACTAATATATATGTGTCTTGCATTGACATAAATCAATCTCAAGGCAGTTAATAAGGGTAAATTAATTTCAATCAAAGGAATAGTAAGAAGTTAATCAATTAAGGAAGCGTAGAAGAAATATGACAATATCCTTTCATTCACTAGAAGACATTAATAAATAAAGACAAAAGTGAAGAAATAGATAGATTTAATTAATCCTCAATGTATACAAATGTATTAACTGCTAACAATTTTCAAATGCCTTAACTAAGGGAAAGGATATGCATCTAAACACATATACTTTGAAGAAATTTAAATAGTTGATTGTTGAATAAAATGAAAAAAAAAAAAGCATTAAGTCATTTATTACAAATACAAATATTTGGTAGCTTGAATGTAGATGAAATTAATGCGCAAGTACGGAAACGCCAGGGAGCTCTACTTAAACTAACCCTCTGAAAACTTAAGTATGGAATGAGATCATCTATACATTAGCTTTGACCGCATATCATTCACTGACACTTAATATACATACAGCTCACTGTAGTTTTTCAGTATTTCTGGCTTAATTAAATCAACCATTGCAAGCTGCACAAAAAAATTTAAATTAAAAAAATATCAATCTTATTGAGAGAAGGGAAGGGAATAAATCTTATGATCACTCATGATGTCAAGCTGTAGAAATATTAAATGATCACCATTCTTTATACTTACACAATCCGTTTTTCACAGAGGCCAAACTCTCCATACAGTAGTGCCACTCAGTGCAAGGCAGATTAATCAATCGATACAAGAATGTCTGTGCATACAATTCCTATCTAGTGACAACTCATCCAACATCCCCAGATTAGTTTTTAGATTGTGACTTTCATCAGTGAGGAGCCTTGACGGTGGACAGAATCCCCTATCTAGTGCATACTAATCCAATATCCCCAAACTAGGCTCCTCACTGATGAAATCCACAAGCTAGAAAACAGCCAGGGGATATTGGATAAGTAGGCATTAAATAGAGATTATATGTACAAACCGTTCCTGCATCCATTGATTACAAGAGCATGCACTGAGTGGTGTGACTCTAGAAGGAGTTTTGCCTCTGTGTAGATATTGTTGGTCAATCTAAACTGTGTATCTTAAATATATAGAATTAAAGGAATTGGAATGCTATGCTAATAGTAATATATAGTAACAATTTCACCAGAATGTTTTACAAAATATATTAAAAGCTTTTAATTTCTTATTTAGCTTCACTTACTGAGGATTTTTAATCAAATTTAATTAATTCCGGACTCGGAATAAAATAATAAAAACAAAAATAAATTTGGTCTTTATAAAGCAAACAGGATCTGCCTGAAACGATACGAAAATCTATTATATAATAACCTTTTAGCATATGTTGATCATTCATTTCTTATGCCTGATCAAATGAAGGTATGATTTTATAATAGTGGACTATATAATATCAAATTCAATAAGTTGAAGAATATATTGATTGGTTTTATAATCTTCTTATTAAATTTTAAAATTCTATAGAATCTTTAAAAAAAATCCTAATGTCTTTGTATTGTGTCAATAAAATGTCCTAGTTTCACATCCATACAATAAGTAAAATAACAGTTTTATATGCAGCTAACTTAGTTGCAGTAGTTATATTCATATAATAAATAATCTGTGCTGTATTTTCTTTTTACATCTTTTTGCTCTTCGTAAGCATTTGCCATATTACTTTGAATTTAAGCTGCAATTTTTATTCAAATTTTGAAGTCATAATATTAAGGTGCAGCTTAAATTCAAAGCAAATATTTTAATATCTTCTTTCTGATCTCCCATTCCCTACCAATTAAGTCTTTGCTTTACACTCTATGCATGCACAAACTATTATGATTGTTGATAGTTTATTCAGGGGATTCCCTGTTATCACTTTTATGAATTGATCTAAATTCTTATGGGCCATCATCACAGAAATGGCGGTTTTGAAAGGGTTTAAGTTAAGAAGTGATTGGTTAACATTGAATATAAAAAAAACATTTGAACAGAAATTGGAATTTAAGAATGATTATAATATTATGTGATGTAAAAGAAAATGTATTAATTTTTTTTTCAGCAATAATAATAATAAAAAAGATAGTGTAATGCTCAGACATAAAAATAGGAAGATGGTTTCAATTCCATATTCAGATCATTTACCTAAGACATTGATAAAAGTAAAGTTACCTGATGATATTAAGATTGAATGGGAAAATAATGAATGTTTAGAGAAATGGTAGAGTAACTGAACAATGATGGGTAATATTAAAAGTAGGGTAGGGTGTGTTTATAAAATTAGTTGTAACTTTTGCAATATCATATATATATATATATATATATATATATATATAGCATAAAGTAACTTTTGCAATATCATATACAATATATATATCAAGCAGGGAAAGACAGCCATGGAATGAGGTAAGGAGGATGATAGGGCATTGAACTGAAAATGTATCAGATCAGAGCCATATGTACCTTTTTGATATACTCGACATAAAATGAATTGGAAACAAAATATTCAGATAATAAAAGTATGTAAAAATTACAAAGAAAAAATGTTATGAGAATTTGTATATTCAAGGAAATTTAAACAAATATGTAAACATGGTTAAAGGTCCAGCACAATTAGAGGTGAAGGCGATAGTTTATTGGACACATTAGAGTTACACTTTTAAAAATAGAAGGGATTATTATTGTTGTTTTTTTTTATAAATTATATATATATATATATATATATATATATATAATTGTAAGGGGGAAAAGGACTGTAATAAGTTTAATTATTTTTATGTGTATATTTGTGTTTTACTAATTATATTTTGTGATGTATTTGAACAATTATATTTAATGTAATGTAAATAATGTCATTGGGAGATGTTGTGGTAACGAAATTGGTCATGTGATTGTGTAAAAAGAAATATCTTAAAAAGTTTCCATTAAGGAGTAAAAAAACAGATGATTTATTAAATAATATTTTTACTTATAGTGAGTTACCAATTTTAAATTCATTGTAAATTGACCATATTAATCATATTATATATGGCCCTATTTTAGTTTTGAGTTTTTTTTATTACTCATACTCTTTAATGAAAGGAAAACAGTTTACTTAAGATGCTGAATTCAAAAGAAAAGTTATATTGCGCACTGAAGAAATTGGAAATCGTGCATCTGGTAAAGAATTTATATTTGATGAAAGAAATTTTCTTCATTGAAGAGCCATAAAGAAGAGTCGTTTATGTTTTAAAAAACACAGAAAATCATTTTTGGGGCCTAAAAATGGAAGATATTTTGCAAATGATGCGGTTCTTATATCTTATATAAAGAAATTACATAATAAGAGTTTACCAATAACGAGAGAGACGGTTATGATTAAAACTAAAGTATGTTCAAAAATCTTATATATATATATATATATATTTTCAATTTCCAATTTTAAAATCCTACTGCAGCTTAAATTTAAGAATGGCTTAAATTCAAATTTATATGGTAGACAATAAATCTCAAATAGCACAATGCCAGAGAGGTTATGAAGGTAAAACATGATATAGTAAGATTAAAAACTTTTGTCAAAATTTTTTTGGATGACTTAAATTTAAACAAATATAAAATGATAGTTAAAGATAAAGAAATACGTCAGTTCATATTTCCAAGTCTTCAGATATAAAAGATCGTTTTAAAAATCTAATATCTATGATCAAATACATTATGACCTTACTTTCTTTGTTTAAAAACAAACTTAAATATTGGGATGAAGTAATGGCGACCTATGGCTTCTCAAATTGGAAGATAATTCTGAGTCAATGCTTCATCGGAATATTTCCTCACTTATCAAAAATTCATAAATTGGTTCTTAGAACTAAAATATTTGGAACATCTCATTGAAATTAATATTAAAAACTGTATCTTTCTTCTTGCATTGCCAAATCCATATAATACTAATATCATTTATGGTCTTTATTACTTTTTACCATGTATTGTGTTTGTTATAGTTCTGAGGAAAACTGCTGGGGCAATTGAAACATCCAGTAGTGGTTTTTAAAAGAGTGGGTCGGTAAAAACATTGTAAAAAGCAATAACGAATATAAATTATATTAATATTATAAAATGAATATTAAAGCTTTTTCCATTGATGTTTTTTTTTTATTGACAAGAACAGTTTAATACAAATCGATGCCACATGTTCTACATGTGCTCATAATGAAACTATTACTCATTACTTTTTGAATACACTATAATGTCCACTACAAACATTCTTGTCATTGCAGCTGTTATTACTATGTGTTTATTCATATAGTACATGAACATGGATGGGCTGCTCACCAACATGCATTAGCCAGCATGGTGAGGTTATTGGCTTTTTACTTCTGAGTTGAAGATCAAGAAATGCCATGGTCTTACTTCTCAGTTGCCTGATAAGGCAGAATGAATGTAGATGTAAATGTTAAATATTTCTCCAATACATATATACAATTATGACAGACAAAAATAAATCATGGCCATTATTTTCAGGAGGCTGTAAAGTCACCAACCGAGGCAGCAGTTGTTGGCCAAAGTAGGAGGGTGCTAAGTATCGGTCAGGCTTCCATTTGATGATGACTCTTTATTTAGGTACTTACAGCTGCAGTTCACTTTCAAGTGAAGCAAGATTGCAAGAATTAGACGAACTGTCTTATATTAAATGGACATTATTGGGCTTTGTGAAGTGAGAAGAAAAGGTGAAGTGACAAATGATTTAAAAAGAGGACATGCACTCTATTATAATGGCACAAATATTGGAAATACAAGTTGACTAGGATTCATTATAAATAAAATGTGGAAGAACAACAATACAGAGTGTGACGGTGTTTCGGACAGAGTGGCAAGATTAGTTATACAACTTAATAGCAGATACGAAATGCAGATAATTCAGGTTAATGCCCCAACAAGGTCTCATAGTGATGAAGTAATAGAAAACTTTTATTTGGATGTACAAAAGGCTTTTAATCAGAGGAAACAACATTTTAAAATTGTTATGGGAGACTTTAATGCTAGAATTGGTAAACAAATGAAAGATGGGGTGGTGTTGGTAATTTTGGTTATGGTAATAGAAATGAGAGAGGACATAGACTTGTGGAGTTTTCAGAAAAAGAAAAACTTGATATTATGAATTCTTTTTTTTTGAGAAAAATCTTAAAAGGAAATGGACATGGAAGCATTGAAATGAAGGTACAGCAGAATTGGATTATATTTTGATGAACAGAAAATACATATTTCAAGATTGTAATGGTCTTAATGAATTTAACACAGGAAGTGATCTTCGATTAGCATTATGTAAGATACTTGTTAATGCAAAAGTAAAGAGTCAAAAATTATTAAGGAAAACAATATTTACAGTTGATATTCCTATTGTTGAGAAACATTCTAATGAATTTAAATTAGAACTTACAAATCAGTTTCAAATATTAGTAGATTTTGAACATGGTTCAGATTTGAATGAAATTAATATGAAAATAACTGATACACTTTTAAAAAGTGCAACAAAGATAACTGGTAGAAAAAAAAGCAGCAATTGACTAATAAAATTTCTACTGAGACTATATAATTTATGAAGAAAAGAAGAAATATGAAGATATACAAAAATGATGCATTAAAAAGCATTTGAATATTTCGAATATTGTAAAATGGTGCAGAAAAGAGTTCAAAATGATATAAGAAAGTATAGCTGTGAACTAGCAAGACACGCGGTAGAAGAAAATAAAAGTCTCAAGAATGTAAAACAACATTTGAGTATTGGTAGGAAATTTATATCTGGAATAAGAAAAAAAAGATGAAATTATTACTAAAAAGAGAGATGACATCATGAAATGGGTAAAAAACTTTTATCAAGAATTATATACTAATAAAAAAAAAAGCACCTCCTATATCTATTACATCTTCCGAATTGCCCAGAATTTTAAATAAAGAAGTGAGACATGCAATTAACTATATGAAGAAAGGAAATGTTCCAGGTAATGACTGAAATACAATTGATATATTAAAAGAAGCAGATGAAGCAATATAGTTTTTTTATCATAGTTATATACCAAAAGTCTAAATGATAAATATGTACCAGTTGATTGGAAGAGTGTAATATTAATATTAATATTTAAAAAAGGTGATGAAGAAGATATTAGAAATTACAGACCTATCAGCCTTTTATCAGTTTTATACAAAATTTTACCAAGTTTACAACTCATCTACAGAGAACATTGGATATCCACCAACCAAGAGAAAAAGCTGTATTTAAAAGTGGTTTTAGTAAAGTAGATCATATCCAGGTATTGAGAGGAAGTTATAGAAGAACAAATGAATATGATTTGCCATTAAGTTTTGTATTTGTGAATTATGAAAAGGCAGTTGATTCTATAAACATTTCTTCAGGTATTAAAGCATTGGATCATCAAGGTCTAGATCCAGAATATTGTCATATTTTAAAGAATTTTATAAAAATGTAACAACAACAATTAGATTACATAATGATACTGGGAATGTCAACATTGAGAAGGTTGTAAGACAGGGTGACTCCATATATCCAAAACTTTTACAGCAGTGCTGCAAGAAATATTTTGTGCATTAAAATGGGAATCAAAAAAGGGGAAAGTAAATGAACAATATTTACGTCATTTAGATTTTACAGACCATGTAGTTGTATTTGCAAATAATGCTTTAAAGCTGCAGGAAATGTTGCAGGAGTTATCAAATGAAAGTAGGAAAGTAGGACTAAAGATAAATGTTAAAAAGACTAAAGTAATGTTTAATCGATTTTCCCAAAATATGAAAATAATGATTGATTATGATGACTTGGACAAAGTTAACAGTTACAAATATCTTGGTCAGATTATTAAGACAGCTGGAAACATAATGGATTAAATTAATCATAGAATTAAACTTGGTTGGAGTGCTTTTGATAGAAATAACTTGATACTAAAAAAATATGCCCATGTGTTTGAAAAGGAAGGTTTTTAATAAATGTGTTTAACCAGTTCTTGCTTATGGATCTGAGACATGGACAGTTAATAGAAGAGCAATACAGATACATCAGACCACTCAAAGAAGTATGGAGAGATGCATGTTGTGAGTAACAAGAAGAGATTGAATACGCAATGTATGGATAAAAGAAGAAACAGGTGTTGCTGACCTCATTGAAAAAATTAAAAGATTGAAGTGGAGTTGGGCTGGACATATTTCTAGAAAAGATGGTAATAGATGGGCAAATGAAATCTGAAACCGGATTCCAAGAGATTGTAAAAGACCCAGAAAGAGACCACATGTTACATGGATGGATGGCATAAGAAAGTGTGCAGGGGTGATGTGGAGAAGAGAAGCTGAAGTTCGGAGTAGACGGATTGAACTTGGAGAGACCTTCATCCAGCAGTGGATTGATAATGGTTGATGATGATGATATTAAGCCAATATAGGCATAATTAAAACCAATACCTCTTGTTTAAATATTATTTCCCTATACACATCATCATTTTGACTGTCACTACCATGGAAATGGCATGAATTTCACTCAAAGAAACCAATTGCAGTTTACTGTTATATTTTTCAACACTTTGTATTTATTTGATAGATAAAAACGAAATAAAATGTATCCTTAATTAATTTACTTCTAACTTAAATACTTAGATGTCAATGAAAAAGTTTTTAGTATAGATATTTAACATTAGCTATTTGTAATATCAGAAAAAGAACTTTACACCGAATTTGTTTATCAATATATTTTTATTTTTGCAAAATTTAATTAAATATTTCTACCTCAGAAGTTTTGTGATATCTTTACAATTCAGCTTTTACTTGAATGTATTCGGTTTTTTAGTAGGAAACTTTAAAAATGAAATAATGCTCATTTCCAAAACTGTCCTCACTCTTTTTTGTTTTTCTTTACAACAATAATTGAAATTTTAATATTTTAACAATTTTTTTTTTTTTTTTTCAAATACATTTATTTTTCAGAATTCTTCGTACTGATAAAAATTCAGTTGTCAATAAATTTTTCCATTAAAATACATTTCCTATACTGAATACTAAAAATGTAATCTTTTGTTCTGATTATTTATTTCTGTTTATGACCCTTTTTTTATTTTCCAAATTGATATATTATTTAAAATATTTTTTTGTTTTTTCATAGTCTAACTATTGTCCTAATTGGCACAGGTCTTTCCGCTTCAATAGGTAATTTACTGTTTGAAGACATGTATACGGTTTCTGTAAAATTTAGACTAAGAATTTTTTCTTCAACTTTATGCATTATTCTTCTACTCTGTCTTAGTGTTGGTAAACACATGCGTCTTAATATCTACATTCTTATTTAAAGAATTTTCATCATGAATAGTAGTGAGCTAATATTCCCACTCATGAGCTCTGTTAGCTCAATAAAGTTTTTTTTTGATATGGTTAACATGTCATTTTCCTCCTATTCTGTTGTCTTGAAATTTAATTTTACATATATGGCAAGATAATATTCTAAATATTTACCCTTGTCATAATTTTTTCTTAAAGTATTCCTTATCCAGGCAGCATAATTAGAATTAATTAAGATTGATGATGATGATCAAATCATATATCACTTATACAATTTTTAATATAAGATATGCAAATTATATTCGCGGATGATTCGAGGACCAAATTCAACCCTTAAAAAATTCTATTCAATCTCATCCATAATTTTTTTATTATTATACCATACTTTAATTTTTTAGAGTGCCACTTTATTGCCAAAAACGCTTATGGATAGATACCACTACCAACTCAAAATTAAAACCCCAATTTAACACTAGCAACCTTTTACTTCTCCTCTCTCCCCCCACTCAGTTCATGATTTTTCACACTGGCGCATAGAACAGTTTATTTTAAAGAACATTGATTGGCATTCATTGTTATAATGAGGAAGTTTTTATAGACAGGTGTCATTATGACCCTTGAATGTATATATATCGAAAAGAGGTGAGGGCAGACCATTTTGGAAATTGAAGATTAATTATGACAGATATTAAATCTCCAGTCCATGTACAGTGCTTTATTTTTTCTATAGATATATACTGTCTTTATGCTATTATTTTATAGATTAAACAATAATCATAACAAATCAATAGAAATAATTAAAATGTGATGATAATTATTCCATTAAAATTACTAATTTTGTATATATAAAGTAAATAATATAATAAAAAATCTTTTGTTATAATAAAATTCTTTTTAATTATTGAGAGTCTTCTAAAGGTTAATGAAATTTCGAACAAGTAGAAAAATTATTTTGATATCTTTTGGATAATAATATATAATTGGAGTCATTTAAAGATATAGTTCAAACAAAAAATCTAGCTTAGTGAAATCACAAGAGCTTTTTGTGATTCCAAAAATAGAAGCAGGGTCTGAGGAAGATGCCTGAAAAGTTTAAATATGGGTGATCATATTTTGGCTCAAATTCGTTGATAATTTTTAAAAATTATATGGTTCAGGATATGGTTCATGCTTATCTTAAAAGTTACCATTATCATTTTTATAAATTACACTCCAGATGTAGAAAGGACTTGTAAAGTTGTTAAATGAATAATACTTGTTTATGACAACAAGTAGTTTCAAAATATTTGCTGGATAACTTGCTTTCAGATAGAGATATTGCAGTGATTTAGGGTGGTTTTAGAGAATCATGGAACAGTAGAGACATCAAGTTTTGTTGTCAAGAAATGTAAGAGAAAAATACAGGAGCCGAATTAGGATTTATGTATTGATTTTATGGATTTGGTTAAGTAAAATGACTGAATTTTGATACCATATCATTAGCAAGATTTAAAATTAAGCGATGACTGGTAAAGCTGGTTATGTGTATTCAGCAGTTTTTTACATGATTCATTAAGAACACACATTATTATAAGCAAGACATTTCAAAACATCTGATAGTAAACAATTGTGTGCAATATCTCCAAAATTGCGTATAACTTTTGACAATGGTATTTGAAATACTTATAGGTTGCTTCATATACAGTTATGGTTCAGATTGGTAGATAAATTTCAATTTGAAGTAACTAAAAGCACAATAAGAAATCATATTGGTTTCTGCATTTACAGTATGATATAATTATGGTATTTTTTTCAATTCAAAAGCTAATCCGAAAAATGATTTAATCTGCTTCATGCAACCAGTATGAATATTTTATTAGTATTTAGTATACATAAACGCTTTAGCAGTCAATATTGGAAGAAATATCTCGTGAAACATTGCATATAATTATCAATTTTAGCATATAAATGGATTTAAATATCTTGGTAATTTTTAAAAATAGACCAATAACGCTATGCTACAATTTCAGCACAATTTTCAATGTTCTATTGTTACATTTAAAAACTGAAAAGGAAAATAAAAGAGATAAAAGTACTGCAGGGAAATTAGTTGTGTATAGAATCTTCCAATAAATCAAAATTGAAACAGGACTTCCCAAATATAGTATATTAAAAATATTCTATTTGAAGTTAATCTCTTTGCTATGCCCTGAGGGTATTATCTCAATGCTAATTGGAAATTAATCGGTAACATTAAATAAAATTCAAGTACAATTTGAAGTAACAAAATAGATTTATTAAACATCAGTAACAAATAAAAAAAAGAATAAAGAGTATAAATACGCTTCTGCTTCCGTGTGTATCAATTTGTAAGTGTGCTCACTAAATAATTATAATCCTTTAACTTTTATTTTAAACGAACAAAGTTGCATCCCTTGATTCTGGTACGCTGCAATATATACATATACGTTGCAAACCACGAACTTAAACCTTGGCAATTATCTTATCAATAGTATGCACGCACTCGGCTTCTCTGTAGTAGACAAAACATACGCGCAACTATTACGCTTTCTTTACAGCAACACACGAAAAAGTCTTAACGGGAGGGGTATATATTAATAATTATTTGTGATTAGAATATTTAAATTTAAGGTACGCATGTGTAGACTTTCTACAGTAGTATGATACTGAGATATTTTATTCGTAAAATTGACTACATGGTATTTATATGATTAGATAATAAACTTTATTTACTTTGTTTAATAATGCACGCTCAAATTGTGCATTCTTAAAATTTTAAAATCACTGAAAGCAAGATTATGGAAAGAATCAGTATGCAGGATTTTACAACCTTCTAAATCTGCAGTTGCATTTGGTTTAAACATGCCTATCAAAAAAGTGTGGCAAAGAAGATGAAAAATAGAATGATAAAAAATATTGACTTCTCAAAGTTTGTGGTACTATTGAACATTTGTTTTAACGAAAATTGAAATTTTTTAAAAAAGAAAAAAATTGACGGCTTAAATTCTTCATAAACTTCTACAATTTAAAAATTACTTTATCCAATAATTGTTATTTTGTAATAACGCTAAATCCTAGAAGCAACAAGAAAAATAGCTTTTTTATTTCTCTCTATTTTTTTAGAGTCATGTAAATATTTATATATTACTACTGAAATTATAAAATGCGTTATGTTTGCGTCTCGCGAGCTGCAGATTAGCGATTCCTGGTATTATATTATTATAAATTCATGTCAATTGTTTTAGTCCTGAGAAGGGAATGGACTGTAATGAACTTACTAAAAAGATATTCTATTTTGAGTTGAAACTAAAATTTCATGTGAGTGGCAGAATTATAATTTATGTTACAAATGTTATCTCAAGGATAACTTACTAAAATACAATGTTCTTCACTATTATTCGATAGATAATTGATAATACAATAATGGTGTTTCCAATTAAGTAAAGTTTGACATCCTTAAGAAAGTATATTTCGCTGCGGAATTATTTGTGCATTTACATTATATTTACAATGGACACATTCCAGAGGCAACAGTTCTTGTGGTATAGCCCTTAAATTTAAGGTGAACTACAGCAGAAGGGATTTCATGTGCATTTATAGATTTTCTATCACTTCTAGCTGTTCTGTAACAGCCTGCTTTATGAGTAGGCCTGGCGACCCTTTCGGCCGTATATGACAGCTTGACTGGCATCGGTGTCTGTCTTTCAGCTCCGTGACAGTAATTCTCTGAGCCTATTTCAAAAAGCTTGACTATTTATTGCCACATTTCCATCCTTAATTGAAAATATTCGGATACAGTTGGCATCATCACGTATTGGCCCGTCCTTGCCATTACTTATGTATTATCTATTTGTACATGCATTAGTTCGAGATGGTGATGCTCAGTCTGATAAGATAAGACATGATCTGGAGTAGTTCATTATTGAAAGGGCAAGAGGAGATGTAACAAATAATAATGAAAATTATCAAATATATATATTAAAAAAGTGCTATGCGGACTTATTTATTGTATTATTTCTTAAACCACATCCCTAATATTTTATTCCTCTTTTTCTCTCTCTGTGTGTGGGTGTGTATGTGTGCTTGGAATTAGAATTGCTATCCTTGTTTACAAGAGTTTGTTGTTGGTAATATTTAAACTTCAAATAATAGATAAGCGATTAAAAATAATAATAATAAATAATCAGTTTATTGACAAAATTAAGTCTATTAATAACATTTAAATAAGTGTGTTTTTCTTTTTATTATACTTGCACACGTATCATTATTTAATAAAACGTCTTGCTACAGCAAAATATTTTTTTGTATACCTATATTTTTAAAGATAATTCCAATAAAGTATTAACAACTTCAAAATAAATAATTATAAAAAATAAATGTTTATTCAAGATAATAATATAAATAATTTTATTGAATAAAATAATAATTAGTGACTTTTTATTATGACGTCACAGCTGTATTTTTCCTTGCATTCAAGCAGCAACATTTTTCAGCTTCTTGGAAATATTGAGTAAAGAAGTTTTTTGAAAATCATTCTTCACTCCAGTCTCATGGACAGCTTTCAAGTTGTGTTTATACTTGTGGTACTTGCCATCGTTGCCTTTTTAATTGCTTTCCTACTGTTGTGTGTACCACCATCTCATGATGTAGATAGGTCCGATGGCGTATTTTTTATTCCATGGAGCACGTATATTCCAGCTGATATTCCTGAAGATATCTTATTGGAGAGTATCGTCGTGCTGCAGTAAACAATATTTAACAGTGACATCAAATGGGAATTATTTCACGATGCCACTGCTAGTATCAATTGAGATGAAATCTCTTAAAATGCCAACTGTACTTCACACATACCAGAAAGAATGTTAGTCTTTGTAATAAAAGATGGACTTCTTTTAATTGTATTTATCCTGAAATGTGACTTATTGACCTTATTTTGACATACCTAAAAACCGGACTTGGATATTTTCCCGATTTTTGACAAATATTCACACCATATGTTGACAGAAGTTTTAACACCTTTCGTCATTACAAAACTAAAAGAATGGATTGTTTTAAAGTAACTATATTTTATATAGTAAATATCTAAAGGTCGAGATGCTTAAAAGTTCTACTTATTTGGATCTCGTCTAAATTCTTACAACGACTAATGTAGTAATCATTCAAATCGGTCTCTATGAAATCCTAGACTTTCCACTGAAGTAATTAAAGTTTGCTTTCTGTGATGAAGATTCCTATAGATTCCGGCGAGTGCAGAAGATTTATAAATCTTGATTTCTTGAAAAGAAAAAATGAATAGATTTAAAACACTGAGGTACCCATTTAATGATGTTTTGATTTGAAGACAAATAATTTATATTAAAATAGAATGATAATAAGTTAATATCATCATCTTGTGATGTAGATTTTCACTTACCTATCAATCAATCTGTTACCATGGTTACTCAAATGTTTGTTATTTCAGCCACAATATTTATTTTGGATTCTAAATAGATATTTTAAAAAATGGAATACATTTTCAAATCCTTTTGATAATTTTATATTTAATAAAAAAATTACGTATTTATTTTATGTTGTATTTATTTGAGATTAAAAACAATTTTACATTCAATATATATGTATGTTGATTTTAGGCCCACACATTTATTCGTACACGTGTAGTAATGTTATGCACACATGCAAATGGGTTTTATATAAAATATTCTTACCGACATGCTTACAAATTTATCCAGGGGTTAGTGTTTTTTTTTTTACATTTATTTAAAACTTCTTTTGTAGAATACATTCTTAAAAATTAAACATCAAATGACCACCATTTCTTATGCCTCCACAATCTACTAAAATAGCAGTGCCCCTCCCTCCAGTGTAAATTAGATACTAGTTTGGAAATATTGTATGAATAGACGGCAGATAGGTATTTTATGCTCAAACCTTCTTGCATCCATTGATAACTATAGCGTACTCCGAATGAAAGTATTATAGTTTGCTATTGCTGCGAGATTCCTTACTGCATCACATGACATCAACATGCTGTTTACTCTTAAAATGTAGAAATATATATAAATGACAAAATATATTATTCCTAAAATGGATATAGTTTATTTTAGATAAAGACGTTAATGATTGTTACTAATTCTTTATTAGGTTAAAGACTAGAAATTATATCACTCCTAAATTTAATATATCAATTTTTAATTGATTAACAATTCTAAAGCAATATGTGATACGAAGAGCCTCAAATTCTCCCCATCTCCTAGTCATTATTTAGTAAATGTTTGTATCCAGATATTTTTATCTATATTCCATTACGTTTTCTTGTTTAATACACTGTACAAACATACACTACCTGCACATATAATGTAATACATAAGAGATTCGAACTCAGAGTTTCACTCGACCCTCAACTCTCCGAGCCATTTCATATTGCCGATACAGCTGATCATCATATGAGATGCCTTGGAAAGTTGAGAGTCATGTGAAAGTCTGAATTCGAATTTTTTATATAGTTTTTGTTTACTAAAACAATGTTAGTCTGTAACGTTAATTTAAAATTTATATCTCGACTAGTTATGATTTTACAATCAGTACTCGAAATGAAAAATATCAAGGCTGTGAATGCAAGAAATTAGGTTAAATAGTACTAATATATATGTGTCTTGCATTGACATAAATCAATCTCAAGGCAGTTAATAAGGGTAAATTAATTTCAATCAAAGGAATAGTAAGAAGTTAATCAATTAAGGAAGCGTAGAAGAAATATGACAATATCCTTTCATTCACTAGAAGACATTAATAAATAAAGACAAAAGTGAAGAAATAGATAGATTTAATTAATCCTCAATGTATACAAATGTATTAACTGCTAACAATTTTCAAATGCCTTAACTAAGGGAAAGGATATGCATCTAAACACATATACTTTGAAGAAATTTAAATAGTTGATTGTTGAATAAAATGAAAAAAAAGAAGCATTAAATTGTTATAAAGAATTGGGATGTTTAATATTTGAAAATATTCAAAAACTAATATTTGAAGTCTAAATAAATATTGAAAAACCAATTATCCCCTTGCATGTTGTTTTTATAGAAGTTTGTTTTTGGTTTTACATCTATCGCTTGATCTTCCTATCAATTGTGAAATATACAATCAACATTTTTTTTACCAATTCGTACTTTATAGACCATGATAGAATTGGTATCAAAATATAATGCTACAATATATATGTATGTATAATAGTACAATAATATTATTATTTAATGGGATGAAAGAGAAAAAAGGAGATACTTATTTTTTTAAAACCATACAATAAATAAGTACAAAAAATAAGTACCAAAAGGAATATATTATTTCAATAATATTCTATTTACTTGTAAAATAATGTAATTTATTTTAATATAAAATATTGTTTTTTTATTTTTAAACAATTTTTGTGCAAATATTTAGAATAATTTGGAACATGCTAAGGACATATAAATTATTTTGGAATGACTGATTTTCTTCTCAGAATATATTTGATGATTGCTATGATTATTTCTTAATCGTATTATCTAAATAATGTAAAATTGATTTTTTTTAAAATAGGTGACGCTTTTCAAAAGTTTTGACTGCATTCTTGCAGGGCTACAGTTAATTTTTATTATTTATCAGTGAATATTATTATTTGTATTAAACGTTTCACAATTAAGAAAATAAATATAATGTTCATATATAGTATGTCTTAATTTTAATTCATATTTTCACTCTTAATACATACAATTAGTTTAGTCATCTGTCTATATTAAATTAAACATGGTTACTCTATCTAATAAACACGTGGTGATGATAATATGACTTATGCTAATATTGCCAAACATTCTATTGAGTCAAGATATAATGGCACAAATGCAAATCAGCATCAAAAGATGAATCAAAATATTGGGCCAAGATTTCATAAAACTACTATAAAAGATATTGTAAGCCTTGAACTTTTTGCAGACGCATCTGAAAATAATGTAAGCCCTTCTATTTCTAAGACTGAATAAATGCTAGAAAATATTTTGGAAAAGTTCAACTCGACCAAACTGATGGAGCTGTTTAACTCCTTTAAACGATTTTTTTACAGATATATCTCATATTAACGGTCGCAGACACTTCATATTTACTACATAAATTTCCAAGAGAACTATTGTATGAAGCACTGAACACAAACACTATGTGGAATAGCATTTTACATATAACTTATCACCTGAATTTCTGATACATTGTTTTAGAATTTTTCAATACAGAACAAAAAAACATTCAAAAGGCAAATCAATAGTCTTGGAAACTATATGCTTATTAAGATAAATCAACATAATAAAATTATTATTACAGCAATACTTAAAATGCATATGTAATGTATTCAATAAATGACTTAAAAATTAATGGAATCATTTGGTAATGTGTTAAGTTTACAGCTAATTTATCTCAAGGACACACCGATACCCATTTTTGGAAATTATGAATTTAGAGTATTTCTGCAAAATAACATTGATCCACATTCTACATCTACACAAATAATCTATCAAGAAGCATCATTATTGATATTTATTAGAGGTATTAAGCCCAATGTTTACAATGTGGCATTTGCTGACATTTTGCCATATATTGTCCCACATCCAGATGCTACTGCACTCTAAGTAAACCACAAATTGATACAGATATTATTACTATAATCTCAGAAAAAGAAAATATTTAAGAAACAATCAAAGATCAATTTCATATGGAAAATAAGAACCTCAAAAAAAATGCAGATTATGCTATAAGTAATAAAAACCTCAATTGAAAACAAATCAAAAATTATGCTATACATAATTCAATTAATTCAACAATGTCCATTACTATAAACAAAACATGAACAGAGATAAATGATCACTTAATATCATGTATACTGACAATAATACCAACAAATAGTGATTCCAGTAAAAGAAATGTGGGACATCTACTCAGTAAGAAACTGAAATGAAAGAAACAATGCATTGGAAGAAAACAGTGAAAATGAGGATATTTTTACAAAGACAGGATCCCCCCCCCAAGTTAAAAAATCTATTTTAAATACAGATGATGAATTTGCAGATTACTCTGAAAATAACATATAACCATGATGATAGTAAGTACATCACACAATAAAAATAACAGTAATTATATACATCATTTGATAGTGCTGTTTTTACATGTACTAATATAACACAATGAAAGTTAAAGTTACATATATAGATTAAGCAGACACACAAGATAAAACTTAAAATAAGTATGATAAATATTATAGAATTAAATTCAATCCCTAAAAATTTCTAAGTAGTGAAATGGCTAGACATTGTAGAGCTACATATATGTGGTTTAGTGGAAACAAAAATATATAATGCTTCTCAAATAGATCATTCTGTTTATATTAACAGAATGGGATAATCAACTTTTTTCAAGAATAGGCTCAACACCCTCAGGAGACACAAAAATGGTTATTTTGAGAACATGCTCATTTAATTCATTCAGATTATTGTACAAAGATGATTATTTGCTAATATTTACTACACATCATAAGATTATATGGTTAAATATTGTTTTTGTATATATTCATTCAAACCATAAAATTATGAATAGAATCATTCAAATAATAAATTCAGCATTTGCATCCTCTTTCCTCCTATTTTGCTTATGGGAAATTTCAACATATCGTATAATACATTTGTGTCAAATGGTTAAATGTCATTAATATTCCACTGATGAGTGGTCAGAGATTTCTACCAAATAATGCAATAACTTTTGACAATGGAAGATATTCATCACTGGCTGATTTAGTACTTAAAATCCAACTTGTCTCTGTACCATTTTCAGATCACCCTGAAATAATTGCAATTCTAGAAATAAATTTTGCATTCCACCTAATACACCACAATAAAACAATAAGGATAATATTACATAGAAGAAATAAAGAATTTTTGTATTTCAAAATTTATATTCTACTTGTCAAGCTGAAAGATAAATTACTTGACTCAGTACAAAGATGAATATTATTCACACACTATACATTATGACACTAAGTCTACAACACCACCTACAAGACATTTAGCCTTTGTTTATGAACTGCACAAAAGATTTACAAAATGTGCACTCATATCAGACAACAGTCAATTTATATTAAAATTAAAAAAAAAAAAAACTTATGAATCAATGTATAGTGTAGTAAAGGAATATATTGCTACAAAAAATATCATTCTTACATATCATACTTTGGTTGAGACAATATATAAAATGGGCACTATGTCAACTTTTTACATCTAGAGTCCCTACTGCTCTAATAATTAATGACATGGTTGTGACTGAATATATTTTTTAAATACAATCTATATTCAATGCAAGTGTAAATTACAGAAAGAATTTTTTTTTTAAAACCATCATATAATTACTTTAGCATAACAAATAAACAAAGCAATGTTCAAACCATAAGAATCTTTGAAAAATTTGAAAAATATATCTGAATCTTCCCATCCAGGTCTTCCTGGAATATCTAAGTTTGTATTTGAATATCTAAGTCAATTCAGATCAAAATATCTTGCAGATATAGCTAACTTTTCATTAAAAGAAATTTATGAAATTTCCAAACTATATCCAGTAGCAATTGTCCCATTAACAAAGAAAACTATATCACTATCCACAATGCAAAATATGACTAATATCCATGGGTCCATTAGAAATGAAATTACTTGAAGAGATATTGATAAACAAAATAGAACCTCACATAATACCTCTATTGTGACAGTCACACTTTGCTAAAAAAGAATCATCAGCAGCTAATCAACATTATTATTTAAGACAGTCATTGATACGATGTGGGTTGTAAAGAAATGCAACCCAATGGTTGTACAGTTTGATATTAAATCAGTTTTTGACATTGTACCAACTGATATTCTGGTGCAAACATTAAAAATACTAACAGATTTAATTCTATTATATATGTACTCAAAATTTACTTATAAACAAGAAAATATATATATTACTTTAAATGGAAAAAATGTCGTCTTCATTTAACCCAAGCCAATCGAAACTTCAAGGATTATGGCTTAGTGCTTTATTATTTACAACATATATAAATCAATAATTTAGCAATGTAGAAAAACATCTTCCAGGCATATATATTCCCACATTGGATTGTAATATAGTTTGCATAGCATATATGAATGATATTACTGTTTTCCTTACAAATAAAAATGAAATTCCAATATTAGTAAAAATAATGAAAGAGTTCACCAACTTCCATAAACTTGAATTCAGTCTTGATAAATCATATACATGGTACATATACACAGGGAAATTACATGCATATGCATTTATTGGATTATGGACTACATATTTGGGTTTAACTTTTTATTTGAGTAATATGGCTATGAGAAAGCAAATACAAGCTAAGTTGTTGCAATCAACAGAGCACACATAATATTATTTTCAAAGGCATATTTCTCACTCTATTCTGAGGTAGTTCTTATCAACATTCTTATCAACACAAAGATAACATACTATTTACCTTTCATAATCTTTACAAAATCATTCATCTCAAAGATATATTCTGTGTGCAGAAATTTTTTGTCGGGAAATAAAACAGTTCCAATTTCATTCAGAAAATTGCAGTTTAATAGTGCTCAAAATGTATAAGGACTACACTCAATTTGTGTTTGTAAGATACAAAAATATATTAACCTTATGACACCCATGATAATATTATTTCCACATCTGGAAATAATACTTAAGATAACACCAACAGACAAGCCTCCTCCATATACAAATATATTTGATAAATTCTAGCATCAATTAATGTAATGACAAATATTAAGATAACATTTCCACAAGAAAAATGCAATACTGGAAAATGCATGCTCTTTTATATTCAAGCATAAATGAAGTGGCATTAATAATAAGCAACTGATAAGAAGAGTTATCTATTGGAGTCTTGAGTCAAAATATTTTGATTTCTTGGTAAAAATAAATATGAGGTGTTTCTCTACATTATATTTTTTGAGGTATAAGAAAAACCTTATCTATACATAAATGCTCTGTCAATTTCGTTTCAAAGAAGAAAAAGAAGCTCAAAACACTTATATTTTAAGTGTAGCTACCTACAATATGCTCTGACATACGTCACAAAAGACTTCGGAAAAAAATAGTAGCACAATTCAATCGATCATTAACTCATTTCCAAACGTTTCTTTTGCAATAAAATAAGAATTATCACAATCGTACTTTAGGCTTTGTGCTGCACAAAATGCTTATTTCTTTACAACAGTGATACAAGAACGCACATGAATACATTTAAAAACAAACTAGACAGAATTAAAGAGAGTGACCAAAAATTCCTCCTACAGATATATTTATAGCTACATGCTCACTTATTTGCCAGTGCTCAAACCTATAGTGAGATATTCTAACTATAATTTCTCATTTTTTTTAATGACGGGTAAAGTCATTTCAGTTTTAGCAACAAGTGCTTTTTTGTTTTTCTTTTCTTTATAATTCTAACAAATTGTAAATATGTCAAGTTTTTATATACTTTTTATTTTTTATTTCTATTATAATATACTAGGTATTTTTATCAATAAAATTGTTTTCTGAAACTAATAAGGCAAAAGTGAAAATTATAAAAATTCTTGTAAATGCGTTTTACTCATCTTTTCATTCAGTATTCAGGTTAGTAAATAAGTAATAATGGATACATCAAAAATCAAATATTTTGTCTGAAGCACAGACTGTTTCATAATTTCAATTTTAAAAGCTGTATATTAAATAATGGTAATGACTATAGTAATAATAGTTCAACACAGTAAATATTTTTAATAGATCAATTAGAATAGACTTGTGAATTGATAATCACATCAATAAAAGTCTACAACTTATAGTGATTTCTTGTGTATACTCACATTCTATACCTCATTAGTCTTGAGAATTGTTAGTTTTATGATCTAAGTAATACATGGTTCAAGTAAAATTTGAATGCTATAATTGACTATTTATTAGTTTGCTTTCAGAACAGGTTATATTTACCTGTTTATTGAGTTTTATTCATACATCTTCCTATTAATAATTTCACTCTCTGTAGTCAAATTGCAATCTTTATTTTCTATATAAACACACATTAGACAATAGTTAAAGGTGAATTGCCATATTTATTGATTAAAGAACGTTGCCTTGACAACAGATTGAGATTGTTTGTTGATAATGATATGGGTATTGATTAAGTGTTGGTTTTCATGTATTTAAATTTAAAATCAATAAAGATGGAGATAAAAACAAACAAGAAATGACTTTAAACTATTGTTTGTTTGCTTTCTTTGAAAAAAAAAAATATGTTTAATATTTGTTTTAAAAATATTTTAGCTCTTTCTCTCTCTCTCTCTGCCAGATATTCAAATAAAAACCCTGGAGTAAATAAAGGCATATTAGTTATTATATAAGTATGTGTCGTTGTTTTTAAATCAATTATGTTTAATTAATGCATATTTTAAGACCTGTGAATTAATTTTTACTTAGTAAATTCAATTGCTTTTAAACTTATAGTAGCTATTAATTGCATTTATTAATTTTAAAATAATATAGTATGATTAAAAGTTTATGATATATTTATTTATTTTCTAAATGTTTATATACTTAATATACAGTATTTAAATATATGGTTTTTGTTTAAATATTTTTGTGTTATTAGAGCGAAATTTCCTATAATATTTTTGTAGACGTAGGATTTCTAACATTACTTTAAGTTTCTCAAAGATAAAAATGAATATAGATATTGAACTAATTGTTTTCTTATATATTCAGTTATGAATTTGCTTACGCATGTTATTAATAACAAGACTGATGTTTTTCTTTCGTATACTTGAAAAATACATTTTATTCATTATATAATAGTTATGTTATATGTTCAATTAAATGTAAGCAACCGCATGTTTATACTAATTAAAGGCACTCTGATTTATTTTATTTATGAAATAAATACACACAGGTTATACATTACATTTTACACACACATGCACACACATTTACTTTATTTATAGCAATGTATTTTATTCTTATAGAAGTGGAAACTGAAGAATTTTTAATCATTTATACAACTTATTAAATGTAAATAAATAACAAATTATTTATTTCTATTTTTAATAGAAGCAAATACATTTAATTTAAATTTTTCTTCATTAAATTTGACTTTGCATATTTTCTATTTGGTTAAAAAAATATTACTTAGTTAGCACATATTTTCTTACACACACATATTCAAAATCCTGAGATATTGTTGAATTATAGTTATCAAGTGGAGATATAATGAAATGGAGCATTTTATTTAGCTATGGCATCCCAAATAAAATTTATAAACTTACGTATTAAACATGTGCTACATGTAATGTTTATGTAGATGACTTTTTATATTTCAAAAAATAAAAATAAACGTACAGTAAAATATTAAACTAATTAAAAATATATCTGAATTTCATCGCAGTAAAATCAATTTTCTTCAACAATTTTATTTTTTCCAATGAAAACTAATTAGCAAACAACCACTTGCTTAACTGTTTTGATGTTTTAAATGTAAACCAATAATAAGTTATTACTAAATGTGATTATACAGTGCTTAGAAATCAAATAATGGCTAATACCTTATCCTAAACTTCATCAAATTTATGAATTTTAAAATCATTATTTTTTGTTTATATATATATATATATATATATATATATATATATATATATATATATATATATATATATATATATATATATATAGGGATATCTTATATACATTACAGTTTTACTGTATATTTCTTTGCACCATTGATAAACATTAAATTGATAGTTTTGTATACATACATGTTTTATGGATTAAACAAATGTTTGAAATATTTTTGGATTTTTTTATTTAAATGACTACTGTATTAGTCTACTATCTCTGGTATTCACATGATAGCAAATAGGATACAACTAAGATGACTTTGTTAAAATAAAAAGTAACCAAATATATTGAATAAATAAAGCAAATTGATTTTCTCATATATTCAAAAACGTTTTGATGAACATCACTGAAAGTGACCGTCCTTAGAGGAGGACAATGTTTTCAAAGTTGAATTGAATATATATGTATATAAGCGTGTGTGTGGCTATGTGTGTTCATAAAAATAAATATTTACAAATTTAAAAACATCATTTTTTTTTAAAAACAAACCATAAAGCTGAGCAAATTAATTAATTAAAAAAATTAATTTTTAATATATATATAAATTATGAGTAAAATTTAAAAAATAAATCAAATAATTTTATTCATAATAATTATTATATTATTGCCCGGAAAGTCTTTTTGGGGGGAAAAATATAAAATTAAATAAATAATAATTAAAGTTGTAATTTATTCAAATATTTTTTTAATAAAATGTCTGCATAATTTTTATTATTATTTTTAAATTTTTGTTTAATGTCAAAGGGGCAAATTATAAATTTGAGTTTTTGGCCTAATTTATATAAGTAAATATATATAAAATAAATAAAAAAACAAATGTAGGTTTATCTTAGATACTTCCTTTAACATTGTTATTGTTCATTGCTAATAAAAACTAGTTCAATTCAATTCATCAGTTATATAAAATTCAAAATAAATATTGTTAATACAAAAATTGTCAATCATATCCCAATATATTAATAGTAATTACAACTTTTTTCCAAAATATATTATACTACACATTTTATAAGAATGTTTTATTAATTACATAGAAATAGTTTCATGTAAGTAATAAATATAGTGTTGTTGTGTGTAAATATAGAAGACTATGTTTTTATCATCAATGTAATTGATGATGGTTTTGGTTTCTTCAGTCACATAATGACGATCACAGAATAATTCTGAGTGAGTCACTGTTGGCCTAATAAGAATGCATTGTAGCAGCACTTTATATTGAGCGATTTATTTTATTGCTATTTATAGAAAAGATATCAATCAAATAATAATGTTCGTAAAATTAATAATTGTTAAATATGGAAAGCTTAAGAAGAAACCAACATGTGATAATAGTTTGAATATTCAATCTTCTTTGGCATACTAAAAAATTAGGAATATAAATGACATTATAATGAAATTAAACAAAATAATAAGAATTTACAATTTTTGGCTACTAATTATAGTAATGAAAATATATAAACTTGTTACAAGCATGTAGCTGAGAGGAAGTAACTTAAGAAAACGTTAAAAACAAATCACAAATCAAATTGTAGATATATATTGTGCGCACTAATATAAAAGAATACGGTTGTTTTGAAGTTTATCACCGATTTGCAAATATCCTCTCTTGTAAATTGATATACTAACATATTCCAAATTTATTTTTAGTGCGAACATATTCAAAATTATTTCCTCAATAAATAAGTTTATATATCTCAACATTATATCTTTAATAGTCTTATATAATTTATGGTTATTCACATTCTTAGAATTTCATCTGCTTTATTATTTGAAACTTTAACCTGGTTTGATAAATAATTACAAAAAATCATCGTAAATGTAAAAGTTTCATACTTTCAAATTATTAACATTTAATTCTTTTATTAAGTAATACAATCTCAAGGGGGGGGGGTAAAATCGGGCTTTTTTTTTATCTGATCAAGAATTGTTATCACTATTGCAAAGTGATGCTATTTTGTAAATTTATTAATATATGATTATAAAAGTTTCTCTTAATTGTTGTAGTAAAATGGTCATGAGTTTATATATATAGTCTAAATATTACACAATCAATATCCAGGAGTGTAAAATAGCGTAAATTTTATAATTTTATTTGACTTTCTATTTTAAACTGAAAAGTGGCATGATTAATAACAACAAAAGTCGGAACTAACGATTGTTCATTATTTATAGCCTGGAAATATGTGTAATATGAGAGGGTGGATATTGTTAGGTAGAGTTGCTTGCTCATAAATGGTTTTATAAATATGTTAAGGGAATGTTATTTAGATAACTATAAAAGTGGGCTTATATTGTATGTGATGCTTCACATCTGTCGAAGTTGAGCTGATATATTTACATTTTTATATTAAAAAAATAGGGGGCAATAAAAAATATAAGCCTGATTATAATACATAATAAAATTTTAGTACTTGAACTAATAACGTAAATAATATTGGAGTTCATTGTGTACATATTTGATTAATTCTTCTAGTAGTGCTCTAAGTGTGGCTTATTTTCCAGATTTTATAATAAATAATTTCAAATATTTAAAAGTTTTAAATATTGCTTTCAATTGGAAGATTTGTTTTTATAGGATAAATCTAAAAACACTATAAAAAACTTAATTAAATAATATAAGGAAGAACTTAAATTATCTCTATCATTATAATTTTCATCGATTATCAACCATTGCAAGATGGAGATCTTTCCAAGAGTAATAGAGCTTATCCAATCCATATCCTCTTTTCTTCATAATACATCAGAAAATTTTCTTATCTCATCTATCCATCTTAAATATGGTCTCTTTCTAGATCTTTTAAATCTCTTGTGATAACATTTCAGCACTCATTCATATACTATAAACTCTTCTAGCAATACTTCAAACCCAATTCCATAGTAGCTTTTTAATTCTTTCAGTGGAGTTAATCATATATATTTGTTCTCTCAAACATATATTTCAATTTTAATCTATTCTTGCCATTATTTACATATACCGTGTCATATTTCATTGAGTGGTCTGAAGTCTTTAAACTGTTTTTCTTTTATATTAAAAGTCCAAATCCCATTTACAATTAACATCTAATACCACAATTGTATTAAAATATTTCCTTTTTAAACATATGTTCACATATCCTTTTAATTGTGTCTATCAAAACACTCCATGCAAGTATAGTTCTATAATAAATTTCATCTATTGTTTCCATCCATATTCATAATTTGAACAATGTGTTTGAAGTTACAAACTTTTCCTTTGTGGTTGTCTTTATCTTCTGCTAACTCCATTGAACATTAGTTTAGTTCTTTTATCATTAATATTTTTTATTTATTTTTACTTTCATCTATAAATATTATTGCAACATTTCACAAATATCCGAAGCATTATTAGCAATAACAATTACATCACCTCTCATACCATATAATTTAAATAATCGTCATTCATTTTTACTTCCTTAGCTTCACATTTTAGTCTAAAAATAGTTTAAGTAAAGCTTCTGTAAAACATTTTTAGATATGGATCACCCTTTCATTCATTCTTATGACAACTAAATTTTTCATTATTATCATATAATATCATCATTGTTATTGTATTTTGTTAAATATTCTTCAGAATGTGATTTATGTTTCAATTACACACACACACACACACACACATATATATATATATATATATGTATATATATATATATATATATATAATGAAGTATGCCCATTATCTAAAGATAAAATTCCTTTGGAGTCTCATGGTGTATATGAAATTCTATGTGGAGTTTGTTTATATCCAATCATTGGACAGACAAGTCTTAGAATAAACATAAGAAAGAAAGAACACATTGTGTCAGTTAGAGAAAAATCTAATTCATCAACTATTTATTCACACATTGAATTAACAGACCTTGACATCAATTTTAATAAAATACATATTCTGGCAAAAATTGTATAATATTACCAGAGTCTGCTAAGGAAAGTTTTAGAAGTTTTTAAAAGGCCTAAAAGCATTAATGAAAAGTGTGAATTAATGAAAATTATCAATATATAGAAAAAGCAATTTGAGATTAAAATATTTTTTAAAACTTCTTAACTAATAGAATTTAAGAATGAGAAGAAAATTACAGAAAAAAAAAAAATAACGATTTTAAATCTAACCACATATATTTTTATGATTTGAGAAAGAATAAGCTCTGAGAAAAGTATTTGGTATTCTACTGAAATGTCAATCATTATATGTTTATTACATAGAAGCTATTGGAAATAATAACATGAATTCATTTATTCACGAAAATATTAGATATATAAACAATTATACAATTACAAATGTCCAGTAACGCCCTCTGTTTAAAAGTCTATATCTCAATAATAGCAAACTTTAAAATAATATATATATATATATATATATATATATAATTACAAAGTATATATATATATATATATATATATATATATATATATATACTTTGTAATTAAAGTTCAGTTATATTTTCACCTGAGCTAATATTTATTCATTTATTCCAAGTAGAATGATAATGAGATTGTAGGGTGAAAATAACAGAAAAACAAATTAATAATAAACCTATATTACAAATTGAAATAAAAAAAGATGCTATAAATAATAAATAAAAAAAAGAAGCCAACGAATTAGTTAAGAGGATGAATAAGTCTGGCAATAAATAAGTAGTAGTAAAATTATGAAAATATTTAGAGAACAATAATGTGGCACTTATGAAATAAACCAAAAATAAAATCCATGCTGGATCCATGGTCTAATTGAAAATGAAGAAATCACGAGGTAGGAGTAAAGTAGATGTCACATAGCTTTATGTTTAATGGTTATAAGACTAAAGAAATCAAGTAAATAATAAATGTTAAATTGATCAAAAAAGAAGTGTATATATATATATATATATATATATATATATATAAGATAGATATATATATATATATATATATATATATATATATGAACATTAATAAATTACATTATGATAATAGGGCAAAAGCTGCAGATAGCCATGTTAGCTAAAATATTAAGATCAGCAACTAATAATTGAACCCAATGACCAATTACAAAAGAACACAATCTGACAATGATAATAAAAATATTCCAAACAAAAATTGAAAGCACAAAAAAAAAACAATTAGGAAATGGAATTAATGGTAATAAGCACTAGTAAAGAAATGATACAAAATTTAAAAAAAGGTATAAGTAGAAATTTTAAAAAAATAGATAAAAAGAAAATGAAATTTAATAAATAAGGCTATCTTTTTAAAGATAAACATGGGGCGGAATCCAAACAGAAATAAAAATAGAGCTGGAAATGGGAAGAGAAAGAAGCAAAGCAGTAATAGAAATGACATTAAAAACCTAAAAATAATCATGCATCCATAACATAAGAATTATGTCGAAATAAACAAAGAATGTAAAAGAATCAGCAGTTTCAGCAAAAATATAAAAGTAGGCAAAAGAAATAAAGAAAAAGAAGAAAGTATAAATAAGAGAGATATGAAAAAAATATAGGGATAACTGTTTAATATTTCAAACATTAATGTGATAGGAAAAATTAATGAAGGGATACTCAATTATATGGAAAAAATACTAGCTAAACCAAAACTAAAAGAAGAGAATGAAGATGGCCAATCAAGAAGGGTGATCAAATTTCAAATAATAGCCTAAAAAACGTAATCATGTGAAAAAAAAGTATATACCTACTCAGGTTTATAAACAAATTTTTAAAATTTGCAACTTTTAGAAGGGGAGGGGATGTTAAGGAAAAATATAATCATACAAACAAATGACTAGAAAATTTATTCCAAATTAAATGTCAAACAAAAGCAAACTTACAAAAACAAATAGTTATTTCTTAGAAACTACCAAAAGCATTGTGGGATTCCTATGTAACAAACTCATTTAGCAGTTCTAAATTGTGATGATGTTATGTTTAATAGAAAATAGAGTAGTTCTGACACCAAGATGATAAACAAATGAAATAATTATTATCTACTCATCCAGATTGAATGGATAAATCATTCTTATTAACATATAAAATAGAGAAGAAACATTTATTTTGAGATGGGGCCAAAATAAAGACTGTAACATTTTTAATATTGTTTTAAAAAGTGGGGACTTATGTAGCAATGAGCGTTTCTAATCACATGTGAAAAAGGATAAATAGTATTAGTATGCATTTTTTTAAAAAAAATATTTTGTTTATATTGTATGACTTATAATATAACAACTAACAGTTAAAGTTCAATTTCAAGCTGAAAGGATAGTCCACCCATCTCTTGATATTACTTCAATACAGATTTTCTGAGCATGTCCTATATACAAGAATGGATATTATTTTTCTGTAAATTTCATTATAATTTGAGTGCATTAGTGATACTAAATCAATTTAATGTTCTGCACCTGTATGTATGTGATGAATATTACAATACTAGCACAAACTTCCTAAGTATTATAGGCTGTAGATAAACACACATAAACATATTCTGAGCATGTAATTGCCAGTGATTGGGGGAAAATATTGTTATCAATTTATTTCATAAGATTATAATAGTAAAAAAAACATCAATATTTTAATTAAGGGTTTTATGAAATGAGCATAAAAACCATGGAAGTTTTCTAGGATGAATATCTTTAATGATGGATAATGTCTTCAAACTTGAATAATTAGATGGAAAAGGTTCTATCCTATTTTAGTCTTTTGTTTTAAAGACTCTATTATGATGTCATCAATACATACCATAAATGCTTTATTTAAATCTATAAAATATTCTATCACCTAAAAAAATACAAATTGCAACATCAAAGATGTGAAATGCAAAAGTCATCATATCAATATTAATCTCCCATAGCCAAATTCCATAATTAAAATGAAGGCAAAATTATAAAATGTATATATCTTTCACCAAATACGACAATTTTTTAATAAAATGTATTACTAAATTAATTTTTAACACAACTAAAAGAGCAAAAAAAAAGTGAACATTTTACCTTAATTTTAGGAAATAATAATAAAGAAACTGTCTATGTTTGTTAAAATAACATTTTTTTCATCTATCAATTTCAAGTTTAAATCCTTCTAAAACATCATATAATTATAAAAGTAAATATATTTTGTATATCAAAAACAACCTAAAAGTAAAAATAAATTGTTTTTCAATTATTTCTTTTTAATGAATGAAATATCACCTTTTGTTGTTATATGTGCAAATTTAGTTTACTTTTCCAATTTAACTTTTGTGATGCACTATGGCTTCTCCTTTATTGAAGTCAGGAGTCTCTCAGCTTTTCTTTTTCCATTCACACCCTGAGTTATTTCCACATTCTTCTCTATTCAGCTCCATCTGGATCAAAATGACATACTTATAGTTGCATGTAGTCATCTTTCTTAGTTTGAAGAAATAAAAATTAATTATAAAATTTTAAATTTATTATATAAAGATGGATATGTAAAAAATAAATAAAATATATTGCACAGTTAATATTTGTAGTTTGCATATAATTCTTA
Organism: Epiperipatus broadwayi; assembly: GCA_028023455.1. NCBI lineage: Eukaryota > Metazoa > Onychophora > Udeonychophora > Euonychophora > Peripatidae > Epiperipatus > Epiperipatus broadwayi. The sequence continues at coordinate 85,696 of JAQFVV010013440.1, read as the reverse complement.
TTTATCTCGTTTTTGAAAAGAAGTAAGGCATCGAGTTGAGACAAAATTTTATCCCTTTCTAAAGAAAAAATAAAGATGAGGTAAAAATTGTAAAAAAGTAAATGTAAAGTTTATTAAAATAATAATAGAATGTATAAACTGAGTTTATTTTAAGTTAATTATAAAAATATTAAGTTCTCTGAACTTTCCCATACTGAAAGAAATTTTTGTTTGTTTATAAATAATATTATAAATTGGAAAGCATCAGATTAGTCCTAACAAATATTGGACAAAGTAATTAAACTTACACATTAAAAAATATATATATAAAATGTAAAATTAAATGAAAATTAGAGTGTTATTTAAAACACAACTGGCAAAAATTCAGATATGCGGTTTTGAAGATTTATTAAGCATGATTTTTAGACAACCACTGTGTTACTTTATTAAAAAGTGACCATTTATTATTGGAAATATCTATAAACATATAGAAAAAGAAAATAAAATAGAACAAAAGTTTGCATTATCAAATAAACAAAGATATAGCTAATGGAAATTCAGTATCATAAAACAGAAGGAAAATTGGCAATAAGATATCTTTCACCATTGCACTAATGGAATCATTTTATCTAAGTAATAAAGTTTTTATGAGAAAAAAAATAATTAATCCTTATTCAATGCCATAGACTTATGCTAACATGGTTTGAGAATCTAATACATGAGTGGAAAAAGCTTATCAACTATAGATATACTTTATCTATAAAAATAATTATTAATGTGGGTAATCCATCAATATGCTGTACTAATTGTTTATTAGACATGTGCCATAACACTCTTCCAACAGACAAATATCAGAAGTCTGGAAAGATAATATTCATGACCAAAAATTAACCCATTATTGTTACTACTATTGCTTATTTCTTATGTGTTAGCCTGGATTAAAATTTACTTCATATTGCTGATAAAAGATTTTACATGATTTGAATATTTTACTCATTTTATAAATGTTCCAATCTGAGAAGGTGAAGATGATAATTAAAAAGAAATGTAACTGTCTACAATTTTCTCAAATGTAGACTTCAAACTGATTATGGACACAGATAAGAAAATCTAAAATTAGTATTAAGTAGATATTATTTAATGCTAGGTCAATAAAAAAATGTATCAGAATAGATACCTAAATTGATATGAAAATACTAACTTAAAACTAGCAGTAAATTATTATTGTATATTTCAGTTTCTGCAGAATTAAATGAATAATTTATTTTTGTTTTTTGAAACTACAAATAATTTTCTTTGTGTAAATATTCAAATTTATCTGTATATTTATAAGCAAAATGATATTCAAAAATAGTAATGTTTAAATACTTGCCCAAGCTGAAAAAGGTTCAATAGTTAACCTGATATGCAGGAAACCATTTCAAATCCAGCCACAAGATAAACTCTTGATTTATTTTATTGTTGATCATTCATGATGATTAATGGTGATTTATTTTTACTTATTGATAATGCTGTTTGATGTATGGTTAATTATAGTTACTCTAAGGAGTTAACTGGGCTGATCTCATTAGATGATCTCACAGAGCCTATGATCTCATGCTCTATAATATACAACACTGCTTATATATATATATATATATATATATATATATATATATATATAAGCAGTGTTGTATATTATAGAGCATAAGATATATAAATTATACATATTCTGCGGGTTCATCCGTGTTATATATATATATTAAACATTAATAGTTTACATTAATATCAAACATGTTTTATTTAAATCTTATATCTTTAAATATTATACTTTTTTGTAAATATTATATTTTGTTAACTTGGGGATGATGATGTTTTTCCCCACCCAGATTTTCCATCATCCCAGACATGACCAGTTGACCATCCATATGCCCCCATCTTGTTACAATAAATTCTAATGTTTTTCACATTTAGTTAGACCTCCTATTACCCACTAAAATGCATGAGTTAATCAAGCTAGGAAAAATATATTCAGATCAGTCATGAGTCTGGGTATCTTAAGAACATAGCTATATTTCCTGACTAATTGGTATATTATTTATTATGATGTACATTGCCAGTGGAATCAGTTTTTTTTATTTATTTAGAACAAAGTGACGGCATTCTACACAAGAATTTACTGATCCATCGGGTCACATTACATTGTCATTTATGAAGCAAATTATTTTAAAAATCAGGAATTATGTTCCTTGTCATTTTAAAGCTTTTGTACTAATTTTTTTCCAGGTTTAACTTTTAAACAAGCATAATGGTAAAAGTATCTTATTCATGTAAATCTTACTAATAAAATAAACAATTATAATTAAGAAAATACAAATGAAGGAGTTATATTAAAAGTAATTATTTTATTATAACCAATTAAAATATTTAAACAATAAATTATTAAATAAAATTAAAAAGAACATGCATGCTAATCCAGATATTAATGTTAATAATTAAAACAGTTCATTCCTTTAGTTTTCAGTTTATAAAGCAATTGATGGAAAAAATATATATAATAAATCAAGGAATGGCTCTATTAGTAGTATATTATAACTTATAGTTTAGGTTAGTTGCAAACAATTTAGTCACAATTCCAGAATGAATAATCTCTTACTGGTAAGTATACATTCAGGTAGCATACATGTATTTGAAATGAATGATCTCATGATGTCAGTTTTAAATTGTTCTTGGTCCATCTTAAGGCTAGTCATGAAAACTTTTAGGGTTGATGTTTTCATAATGAATGATATTGACAAAAGATCCAGTTAACTTCTGCATGATGAATTATTACAGTTAAAAATGGTCCTGGATCTTTTGTGATCCAAGACCAGCCAAAAGAAAAAAAACAGACCAGACACTGATTGAAGTTATCCTTTTTATACTCTTAATCATTTTGTTATTTCTTCACATACGATATCTTTTGTTCTTTTTTCAGAGTACAAGGTAATAATCTTGTGCATTATTTCTTATTTTCAGCTACAACGTCTTTTTTTACAAAATATTTCCACACTCTTTAATTAGTGTTAAAACGTTTTTCTCTGATTGTAATCCTTTGGGTTTGAAATTTCCTTTTATCTGGATAAATAATCTGCAAGCATTTTTATTTTTTCCAATATTAACTTTTATTTTTAATTAACAGATAATGTTAAACACAGAAAGAACTTTCATTGCATGATATCTAAAAATAAATCACATTAACTAAAAAAAAATTAAATTGCATCTTTTAAATGATCTTTAAATTTTACTTTTTTTAAAGCTTTTTTAAATATTATCAAATGTCAATATATTTGAACCTTACATATGTAAAACAATTCTATATACATGTAAATAAAATGCAATATTTTGCATTTAGGTAAATGATTGAACAATAATCATCATCATTAGCATATGTAATAAAGTTACTATCCAAAACATTATTAATAAAATATAGTATTTCAACTCTGATTATTTATTAGGAATTTGAATAATTATAGATATCTCAAAATAACATAGATTTGTGAGTTCTTGCATTCAATAGATGTTTGAATAGGATAGACTTGTTTGGAGATATATAACTATCTTATCATCATGATATATATATATATATATATATATATATGAATATTTATATGATGTCATCTTATCATCCTGATATATATATATATATATATATATATATGAATATTTTATCATGTCAAGAAACCATTATACTGAAGGTTAATTTTATTTTGCTCCCATGACATATTGTAAGGAAAATAATTTCAATGATTAATAATCAACAAATTATGATTCTGATTTATTAAGTATTTTCCCTTTTTTATCTTATTATTTTAGAACATTTTACTTTGACATAATACAAATGTAAACCTTCCCAATGCTGAATAAGTAGCACAAATTCACGGTGACATTTTATGCTGCAATGTATTTTGGATACAGGAGACAATAAATAAAAAACAATGTGTTCTGCACATAAGCACAAATTAGATCAAAGATAATATTTTCCCTAATAATCATTAGTGACAATTATCATTATCTATTAAATATTTCATTCTTGGCAATGGTATAGCTTAAAATTTTTCTAGACATGTTTATATTTATAAAATTTTATTGTGCTTATTCTTTCATCATTTCATTCTATTTGCATTTTCTATTATCAAAATAGGCAAAACTCTCTACACGTATTGTCACTCAGTGCATGCCAGAGTAATCAATGGATGCCAGAAGGCTTGTGCATAAAATTCCCATCTAGGGCCTACTCATCAAATATTCCCAGACTAGTTTCTGGCTTGTGGTCTTCATCATTGAAGAGCCTTGGATATGAGAGCACTGTACCTAGATCTTAGGGTCCAATGCAACCTTCCAGCAGCCACCTCTCACTGACAAAGACCACAAGCCAGAAACTAGTCTAGAGATATTGGATGAGTAGGTACTAGATGAGTATTTTATGTGCAAGCCTTCTGCCATCTACTGATTACTCTGGCTTGCACGGAGCGGCAATATCTATAGAAAGTTTTGCCTGTTTTAATAACATATATGACCAAGCATAGGAAATGGTGATCATGTGATGTTCATGTTCTCTTATGTATGGTACTAATTCACCAATACTAAAATATGTTCTTTTGTATTCTCATGAGATTCCAAGTATATAATCAAATATACACACTGTATAGTTTAGTAATTAAATTAGAATCTTTTTAAATCATTTTGCTTAATGCAATTATAAGATTATTAAGCGTTTAAACATAATATTATTAGTAAAACAAAATATATTGATTTTAGAAACCAATTGAGTGATTAATGATAAGTGTGATTTTATCAATAACTTAAAATATTTTAAGTTACATTTGAATGATAATAATAAATCAGGTTATATTTTTACAATACTATCATAATAGCAAAAAGAGTATAAGCAATACAATATTCAAGATATCAATATTTAAAAATTATTAATAGTTGCAAGAACCACAAGTGTTTATTCCATCTTTAGTATTATTTTACTATTAAATTTTTTAATGTAAAATAATATTTCATTATAGCTAAACAACATTTACTTTGCCACATGAATGGCTAAGTTTCCATAATTTAATTAAAAGTTGCCTATTCACTTGCTTTTTCTTATTTTATTTTAATTTTAAATGTAAAATTCTTCTCAGGATAACAGACATGCTGAAATTGATATAATGATTATTTATTCTTTTATATTGTTACTTTAAATATTGTAGAGTTTATTCCAGAGTATTTTTGTATATTTATGTTGTAATGAAAGATCATAGGACGCCTGCAGATTTATGGTTTACAAATGTGATTACAGGAGACTTTGTATTAATGCTTATTGGGGAGAAACTTAATCATATATATCTATAAGTTACATTTAAACACCTCTAGATCATGGAGAATTGAGAATCTTTCAAAGCATCAATTTTAAAAAGGCAGATACCAGTAAACAAATGCTTAAGATGATATAATAAACAAGTTTATAAAATTCAGTTGAATTTTAACAATAATAAAATTAATTAAAAATTTTCAACTAATGACTATGCTCATGTGATTTTTTAGTGGTTAGATATGTGTCAGATAAGAGAAGATCTGCATATTTATTTAAATATTAAACTTAAAAGAACATGCGACTTAACAAATATTTGAATATTCATAACTACAAGAGCCTTTGTAATGTGCATCTGATTCTGCACCATATTAAAATACAACAATACAATAAACCTCTAATATATCATAGTAATATCAAAACAGAACATGAGTGATTATATAAAATTAAAACTCAAGAACAGAAAAATATGATTTGGTGGGAAATATATTTGAGCCAGATTAAAATCAGAATCATACATGAATAAACTATGATGCATGGCATCAAACTCAGTATGGACACAGATATATTGGAAAAATAAACAAATCAAGAGTTGTGGATAAAATATTTACTGTATCTCTATATGAATGCACATACATACTACTTCTTAATTTTATACATGTGTGATACAAATAGATGACAAACTGTTTAACAATTTAAATAAGATCAAATTTGCCTATAAAAACACATATATGTGTATGCATATTTTGCATTAGTCGCACATATCTTTATTTTTATTACTTTATAAATACATTAACCAATTGATTTCTAAAAGTCTCCGACAGATCATTTTTACAAAACTGCTTAAAATGCAATTTTTTTTATATTCTTTTAAAACAAACTTATTCTTTCAGAGAAAGATTGACTTAATATTTACTTAAAACTAAATTTTGATTCTTTAAAACTATCTTGGTTGATTAAAATACTTGGAAATATTCATGAGAATAAAATTAACTTCATCTTTATTTTAACAATCATTTAACAACACACACACTTTATATTACTCTTAAATATTCAGAGGCATATCTTATATATTCTGAAATCTAAATAAATGCAAAAGTTAAAATTTTGAAATATAAGATGAAGTGTAAAACTGCATAGGTTAAATTGCAGAAATAATTATATACATAAATATTACTGGCTTATAGTAACTAAAGTTTTTTAAGCTAATTGAATCATTCATAAACTAAAAATGTATTGTAAAAGGTTGAAGAAGATCATTTTGAAACTCAAATTGAAGCTATGTACATTTTAACCTGAGATATAGGAAAAAAGAGTACTTTGGTGACTCACTAGTAAAATATATAGTAAATCCTGTTCAAAATATTTTATTATGATCGGGTTTGCACATTCAGCATAAAGTATGTATCAAACTAAATTCACTTTCACTGTTGAAAAGTATAGTTGTTGTAACTGTGTGGCATGATAGAACAAATATGGAATTGACTGATCACATCAATTTAAATATTTTGTATATGGGATACATGACAAGTTTAAAGCTCTTTAAAATCTTCAAGAAGCACATGCTGATTAATCTACTTGTTTAAAAAGCTTTTTTTAAAATGAATAGTGATAACAAAAGATAAGCATTGTAAATGGTGAGCAGGCAAAGACCACAAACAAAATTATTTTCTGTGCGTGCCTAATTATACATTTTTTTTTTTTTTGCTTTGCAAAACATTTTTTAATATTATTAAATTAAGCCAATGATTATTTTTACTCCAACCTATTTTTATACAAAATTCTTTAGGCAAGAAAAAAAAATTTAATCCAGTCCTAGTTTTTCTCAATCGATAAAATAAAATGTGTTCCACCAAAATTTTAAAACATTGGAAAACACGAATAAAGAAATATACCTTAAGATTTTCATAAACTAATTTATCAAAATTTTCTTAATTAATATGATATTTTTGAGTAAAATAATTTGTTTTTAATTTTAAAAAAATCATTTGATTTTCTATTTATATCTTCATTTTTTTTTTTTTTACAAATTTATACCCAATTAAAATAAAATTTATTTTTATTTATCTAAACACATTTGTTTTTACCTATGTATGTGTTACTATAATATATAGAAATAGCCTGAATTTAATTATAAAATCCGACTTTGATTTGTAAAACCTAATTCCCATTTATGATAGCCAAAGAGAATTGACTAGTATAATAAACAAACTGGAAACTGAAAATTCAAAAATGAAAGAGAATAATCAAAACTGGTTTAAAACTTGGATTGAAAAAAACAAAAAAAGTAGACACAAATAGAATCAGAACCAACGGAAGATAATAAAGACAATTCCACAGATTTCATGCACATAATAAATCCAGAAGTGTATAGTAACATAAATAAGTTTTTAAAAATTCAAATTTTTGAGGAAATGAAGGTTAAACACCAATGAAGCACCTTGTAACTTTCGATAACTATTATCAGTTAAATGCATTGACACAAATGGAACAAGTGGCTGTGGATCACCTTGAGGATCATGAAAAAAGATTGGTGGAGGTTATTAATAATAGAATCAACCTCCTACACAGGGTATTACAAAGAAATCCTAAATATCTGCATGATTAAAAATGAGGACAAGAGATTCAATACCACTTGAATCAAAAAGAGATTTTGAATTGGTAGTGTAAAAGCTACACCCATTTTTTTCAGACATCAAGTAGCACTGTTAAGAATACTCACTGGATTAACTTAGACAGAAAGTTAAATTATCAGAATAGTGCATCTAATTATGTCATTTGGTGTGAAACCAATATTTGTATGTACTAACAGAAATACCATCAAACACATGCAGAATTTTTCAAAGCCATTGATCTCATCATGCAGAGTGAGAAAGGTAAAGTAGGCTATATGAAATTAAAAAAATGAGAACAGATTCCAGCTTTAATGGAAAAGAAGAAAGAGTAGAAAAACTAAGGGTAATGTAGAAAGAACAAGAATAGTATGACAATCTAGAAGTGCCTCAAGTCCCAGTCAGTCAAATATTTTAGCTCTATCAACATCAAGATCTCCATTTTTGTCATAGTAAAATGCCAATCCACTTCCATAAGAAAATATAAAGATCAAAATCTAGCTAAAGTGTCATGTAATGCTTGGAGTTTTAAATCACTTAGAAGTAACTGAGATGATGGCAAACATATTCCAAAGCAACACTTATGAGGACACAAACACCACTAAAAGTGTTTGCATTAAAGTAACACTTCACCTACAAGCAAAAGTAAAGAATGACTTTTGATGACTTAGGATAGATTTAAGTGACAAATGCTTTTAAGTCAAATTAATAACAAAATTGTAAAATTTATAAATATCTCAGACAACAACTGAGCATTATTATTAAAAGGAAAAAAACAGATATAAATCATTTAAAGAGCCATATAAATGTTTGAATTTTAAGAAAGTTTTGAAATGAGCATAAAGCTTATCATAATAAATTGAGGAGTGTAAAAAGTGATATATGTTGATATTTTCAAAACTCCTGGGGAACTAATTACTCTGGTTTGTGGTACTACACTTATGTGATTTCTGAGAATTATGTGGTGAATGGTTTGTTTTAAAATGATCATGTAAGTTTCTTGCATATATTTTGATAATTGTAAATAACCAGATGACATCTACTTAGCAAATATTAATTTTTTGAGAGAAACATTCAAGATGAAGAAAAAGTTGCATATTTAAGTACTTGAGGAATTTTTGAATATATTATTATTATTGTGGCATTTAATTGTAGGTTAACATCATCTATTTCCATATATTAACATGATTATTCTGTGATACTTGACTCATGCAGAAGCATTTCAGATATTCATGAGGTTGTTCATCTGCATGGTTTTATCAGGGAGTTTGATGGTGACTCTGGAAGAGATATACATCTGAGCTTCTTGCAACTATCTACAATTTATTAACATCAAATAAATACAAATAAATATAAGTAGGAAAGTATATTAATATTTGAATATGAGAAACACAAATTAAATTAAGTGATTGGTAATAGAAAAATAGATTCAGTATATTATTATACATTGGTTTAAACCAGTAATTTTATTCTCATTAAAATAAATAGCATTTTGTTTATATAAGAGGGTATCTTAAGTTTTTCATGCTTTGTTTAATTTATGTAATTAAAATCTATTAAAAATCCTGTGTGGTTTCTTATTAATATGAAATAAATAATGTATTCAGATTTGTTAAGTTTTCATTTTTATATTAAATTTTTTGTGAATTTCAGAACAAGCAATCAAATATAATTAATTATGTATATTTTTGAAAAATTAGATTGTTTATATATTTTTTTAACTAAAGATTGTAATTTATAAATATGTTAACTAAAAAAGCAGATAAACACAAAATAAAATTCTAATTATTTTGTTATCTGGTTGATGAGATTTCGACATGGACTGAATGAATATAATTATAGTTTTTTTCTGGTATTGGCTGGTTCATTTAGGAAGTCACATGTTAATTGCTTGACAAATTTTGTGCCAGTTTTTCATTAAATCACCTCAGCAGCAAAAGAAGTTCAACCGTTAATGAATACTTATTAAACTTAGTAATAATTTCTAGTAAAATAGTAACTATTTAACAATAATATTAATACTGAATGACTACCTTTAGCTTTTAAGTGCCTGATGTTAGGAATCTTATCTGAAAATGTAAGCCAACCACACCCAGAGTCAGTGTTTGTAAAGCCCACCTGAAATAATATTTTTAAAGAACCTTGCAAAAAATGAAATCCAAACTATAAAATAAAATACTATAATATTCATTCCCAAATAGATATTCTCATCTACAAGCAAAAGGATATAAAGCCATTATAGTAGAGAAATTTGAAATTAACTCAAAAAGTTACCAATATCTTTAAGAAGATTTTTAGGAATGACAAGAATTTAGTTAAAATCCTTCTATAAGAAAAAAAATCAAATCTCAGACTTTAAATATTATTTGCTTACCTACAAGTCATTCATATGTATGAACAAAAAATTAATAGATATATAATAGTATGTATGTTATTTCATAATGATATTTAAAAAAAAAAAAACATTGAAAAGGTGTATAACAGGGTGATGATATCTCCCAAACTTTTTACTGCAGTTTTGTAATAAATATTTTGTGTATTAAAAAATGAAGCTTAGGAAATAAGATTAATAGAGATTATTTAAGCCAGCTAGATTTTGCTGATGTTGTAATTGTTTTTGCAAGTAATGCTCTAGAGCTTCAGAAAATGTTGAAAGATTCAAAATTGAATGCTATTATTCAATATTTAACTAAAAAAGGTAGAATCCAAAGAAAGTAAGAGAATTATTAGTAGTAAAATTATATTAAGGTGTAAAATGTTTCAAAATTTATTTCACTACAAAATTAAAAAGGCCATGACCATTCATGGGGAATAGTAATACATTTATTTAATTCTAAGAATTAATACTCCTTTATGTTGTTTATCCTATAATCAATGAAATATAATATAAATCTTTATTATATAATAATAACAACTTGTAAATAGATCAACAGAAAAATTATATATATAAAAACCTTTTTCGGTAATTCTAAATTTTTTTACCCTTCTCAATATGATACCTCGTACTAATACTAACACGTATGTAGCGACATCTACCAACATTTCCTATAATTCATTATTTTATCATTTTATTTATTTCCCCTTATATTACTTTCCATTCTTTATCCATTACCCAATCATTCATTAAATCAATTGACTTTTTGTAAATGTTCATACATGTATTTATATTATATTTTATATAATTTGTTTCATATATTTTCCTTCTATTCATTTCCTTTATATAATTTAATGGTCTTATGTTTTTAATACAATCTATTTTATGTCCAAATTTTAAATAATGAACATATAATGCTGATCTATCATCCCTCCTTTCAATAGCACTATTATGTTCTTTTGCCCTTTGTTCTAATTGTTTTGATGTTTGTCCATAGTAAACCATTTTACATATCCCACAAGTAATTTTATATACTGTTCCCTTTATATATTTCATATCATTTTTAATCTTATAATTTCCTATTAATATATCTAACTTTTTACTATTAGACCATCCTATTTTTATATTTTTATCCATATAATTTTTATTTTTAGTTAATATATCATAAATTTTAGGTGTATTCACAATTTTAATCCATTTTATATTATTTAATATTTTATTCCCTCTAGTATTATTTTTATTATCATATAATATATTCCTAATATTTCTAGGATTATACCCATAGCTAGAATATAATTTAATAAATTGTTCTTTTTGTACTTCAGCGGTTTTTTTATCTGTATTATACCTATCATTTTTAATATTAAAATTCTTAATTACTGCCATTTTTTGTGTCCATGCTTGTTGTGAATCCTTATAAATTATTTTTCTTATTTTATCTTCTTTAATAAAATGGTTTAATACAATCATGTTATTGTTTATCTTTATTTCTATATCTAAATATTTTATTTTATTATCTATTTCTTTTATTGTAAACTTTATATTATTTTTATTATTATTAAATTCATTATATATATTTTTATAACTCTTTTATTCCCTATTACTAAGATATCATCTACATATCGAAAATACTCTTTTTATTTCTTTATTTATTATTCTATTCTTGACAATATGTAATTCCATTTCATTTATAAATATTGAAGCCATTAATCCACTTATTGCACATCCCATAACCCATCCCTTATTTATATTTCAATATTCATCTTTATATTTAAAATATAAGCTATTATTTATTAAATTTAAACTGTGTTCCATAATGTCAATTATTTCCATATCCTGTATATACATTTTTAATTTTTGTATAACTATTTTAATACTTTCATCCCTAGGTATACTTGGATACATTTTCTCTATATCCATTACAAAAATACTTTGATTTCTATTCATTTTTATTATATTTAACCTATCTATAATTTCATCAGTATTTTTAATACAAAATTCCCCATACCCCATAATATTTGCTATCCATTTATTTCTATATCTACAAAATTTCTGTAAAATGAAATTTGAAAAGTGAAATAATAATCTTAATGGATTATCCTCTTTTTGTATTTTTACTTTATTAAATATATATGGATTTTCATACATTGATAGATACAAAAATCCATACTTATTTTTATCAATAATTTCTTTCCCTTCCATTTTATGTAATATCTCTATATATCTACTTTTTATATTATTAGTATTTGTTAAATCCGCACTTACAACTGTTCCAATGTTATATCTGCAAGTCATACTGTGTGGTCAGCCAATAACGTTATACAATTCCCACGCTGTTCTTTTCCAACGAGTGCTCTCCAATGAATGGGTCTGCAACGAAGCTCTCCAACGAATTGGTCTGCAATTTCTCCACTAAATTGGTCTGCAATGAATGCTCTCCAACAAATTGGTCTGCCACGAAGCTCTCCAAACGAATTGGTCTGCAATGAAGCTCTCCAACAAATGCTCTCAATATCTCCACTGCGGTCTCTTTCAGCTACACCCATGAACTACATTTCCACTGGGCACTGATCATTAACTGCCAGCACTGACGCAAGATATCTCTACTTAATACTGCTTACTCAGTAATGCTTGACTGCTCTCTCCTGCTTTCTATATTACACTGCTAGATGTTACCCAGTCTTCTTATCGCTCTCTGACAACTGCAACAATCAATCAATGCACTGACCAATAAGGTAACATCTCTTATCTAGAAACATTTGTAATTAGCAAATATTTCTAGGAATTGTCGATCGCCATTACGTCAATACACTAATTAAATTCCTCAGTGATCAGAGCACGATCTAAAAACAGCCTTATGAATATATTTTAGTTTTTTCTGGAGTGCACAAAAATGTCTGCCATTTTTACAAACACTACACCTCCCTCCACTCCAGAAAATCCCTTGTTGCAATTCCTTGATGTTTTCTTTTTCTATTCCTACTTGGCCAAAACATATTTCCTGTTATTTCCAAACTTACAGCTATGTTATATCACGTAGACTTGCTATTCACTTCCGTTATTAACATTACTAACTGGGATTTCCATTTTCACCAGGTTTCTCCATCTAACTTATTCGCTACTTACAGGTTCCAAATGCCGTCTGCGCCAATGTTAAATCTGCACTTAAAACTGTGCCAATGTTATATCTGCAAGTCATACTGTGCAGTCAGCCAATAACATTATACAATTCCCATGCTGTTCTTTTCCAATGAGTGCTCTCCAACGAATCGGTCTGCAACAAAGCTCTCCAACAAATTGGTCTGCAATGAATGCTCTCCAACAAATTGGTCTGCAATGAAGCTCTCCAACGAATTGGTCTGCAATCTCTCCACTGAATTGGTCTGCAGCGAATGCTCTCCAATGAATTGGTCTGCCACAAAGCTCTCCAAATGAATTGGTCTGCAATGAAGCTCTCCAATGAATTGGTCTGCAACAAATTTCTCCAACGAATGCTCTCAATATCTCTGCTGCGGTCTCTTTTAGCTACACCCATGAACTACATTTCCACTGGGTGCTGATCATTAACCACCAGCACTGATGCAAGATATCTCTACTTAAATACTGCTTACTCAGTACTGCTTGACTGCTCTCTATATTACACTGCTAGATGTTACCCAGTCTCTTTATTGCTCTCTGACAACTGCAATGATCAATCAATGCACTGACCAATAAGGTAACGTCTCTTATCTAGAAACATTTGTAATAAGCAAATATTTCTAGGAATTGTCGATCACCATTACATCAGTGCACTAATTAAATTCCTCAGTTATCAGAGCGTGATCTAAAAACAGCCTTACGAATAAATTCTAGTTTTTTCTGGAGTGCACAAAAATGTCTGCCATTTTTACAAACACTACAGTAGTATCTTTAAATAATTTTATATATCCTTCCTTTTTTTATCTCATTTTCTATCTTATCTATATAATCTTTAGAATATATTATTTCAATATCTTCTTTACATAACACTATATTATCTTTTCTACATATATTTCTTATTTCTTTAGTAGTCTTTTATATTTATATTCCCTTTGTGAACATTTAACATTTCCTAATTGTTTGTTCAATAAGTAGTTCATTTTCCTTTTATCTACTGTAGAAATATTTGCTAATTCTATGTCCGTAGTTATCTTCTTTTTATTGTCTTTATCCACAAATGGTATAAAATAAAGAGATTTACTTAATAGTTGATTTTGCTCCGTTAAGAATTTATATTCTGTTAGATTTATAAAATTATCTTTTATTCTGTTATTGTAATTAATATATCTTTTAAATTCTGTCACTTCTTTATCTTTATTCCAATATTTTGTCCACATCCATATCCATTTTCTATTATATTTTTTATATATTTTATGACTCCATTTTTCCCTATATCGATTTAAATAAACTATTAATTTATCCCACACATTTATTTTTATTAATGACGCTTTTATAGCAACCTTTAAATTCTTAAATTTATTAATCTTGTTATATAAAATATTGTATTTTTCATCAATAAAATTTTAAGAATATAATTTTCTATATTCCTTTTTAATTTCCAATTATTTGATAACTTTTTATTATTCTTTACTTAAAATTTACAAGACCTAGGAACGACATTATAACACTTACACCTATTCAAATACGTTAATTATCCTTTAATATTCTCGATATATAAACATAGTCTAGTAAGTTCTTTTACTTTACCCATTACATTCAAATCCAGTTTAGATTTCATATATGTCCATAGATATTCCATTACGTAATACGATATAATATTATAACTTGCTTAAACGTTATTCTCAAAATTACTTAATTCTAAGAAATAATACTCATTTATGTTGTTTATCTTATAATCAATGAAATATAATATAAATCTTTATTATATAATAATAACAACTTGTAAATACATCAACAGAAAAATTATATATATATATATATATATATATATATATATATATATATATATATATATATATATATATTATATATATATATATATATATATATAAGCCTTTCGGTAATTCTAAATTTTTTTACCCTTCTCAATATGATACCTCGTACTAATTAAAGAAGATAAAATAAAAAAAAAAAAATTTATAAGGATTCACAACAAGCATGGACACAAAAAATGGCAGTAATTAAGAATTTTAAAATTAAAAATGATAGATATAATACAAATAAAAAAACGCTGAAGTACAAAAAGAACAATTTATTAAATTATATTTTAGCTATGGGTATAATCCTAGAAATATTAGGAATATATTATATGATAATAAAAATAATATTAGAGGGAATAAAATATTAAATAATATAAAATGGATTAAAATTGCATATACACCTAAAATTTATCATATATTAACTAAAAATAAAAATTATATGGATAAAAATATAAAAATAGGATGGTCTAATAGTAAAATTTAGATATATTAATAGGAAATTATAAGATTAAAGATGATATGAAATATATAAAGGGAACAGTATATAAAATTACTTGTGGGATATGTAAAATGGTTTACTATGGACAAACATCAAAACAATTAGAACAAAGGGCAAAAGAACATAATAGTGCTATTGAAAGGAGGGATGATAGATCAGCATTATATGTTCATTATTTAAAATTTGGACATAAAATAGATTGTATTAAAAACATAAGACCATTAAATTATATAAAGAAAATGAATAGAAGGAAAATATATGAAACAAATTATATAAAATATAATATAAATACATGTATGAACATTTACAAAAAGTCAATTGATTTAATGAATGATTGGGTAATGGATAAAGAGTGAAAAGTAATATAAGGGGAAATAAATAAAAAGATAAAAATAATGAATTATAGGAAATGTCGGTAGATGTCGCTATATACATAATATATGTGTTAGTATTAGTACGAGGCATCATATTGAGAAGGGTAAAAAAATTTAGAATTACCGAAAAAGGCTTTTATATATATAATTTTTCTGTTGATGTATTTACAAGTTGTTATTATTATATAATAAAGATTTATATTATATTTCATTGATTAATACATTTATGTATCAGAAGTAAATTGATTTATTAAGTTCATTGTCTTTATGGCCATTACAGACCAAGGAAGGTAGAATATGTTGGGCACAGACTATTATACTGGCATGGCACATATGTATTCATATTGAACAGGCTTAGGTATTGAAAATTTTGTTTGAGATAAAAATACACTAATTAATCATATGCTTGTATATTACAACCAATTTTGCATAGTCACCCCAATAAACTTTTAACCATAGATTTTTTTATAGTTATTTACGACAATTTTGGAAATTTAAAATTATACTTGTCACTTATGATGTTTTTTTTCTAAATTTGTAAGTGCTTACCCAGTGTTCAAAGTTAGTGCAAGGAATGTAATAAAATCTCTTCAAGAATTACAATTTGTATTGTTAGAAAAACCTAAAGCAATTTTGATATTTCATGCTACATCATTCCTGTCTAAGGAGTGAAAAATTGGATTGAATAATAAAATATAAACTGTGTTTTTGTTCTATTAGGAACCCACAATCTACCCCATGTGAAAGAATAATGTGTAGATTGGATAGATTGTTTAGAGTAAATCAAATAGATAACCACTGTAACTGGGTAAATATGTTGAAGGAAGTGGTTAATTATATCAATATAACTCAAAATGATTCAACTAAATTTACTCCAAATGCATCTGAATTTTATATATATTGAGACTATAATAATTAAGTTTAGTTTATTTACTATATACAAAAAAGATATATGCTATGAAAGTGATTTATCAAATGCTAGGGAGAATTTGAGAGAGATGATACAGAAAAGATTTGCCAAGCTTCTTGTAAGTCTAGGGTGTTTAAAGTAAAAGATTTCATATTTATAAAGTGTTCTCAAGTTAATGACTACAAAAGCACAAGTTTAAATAATTTTCAAATGTATATGATGAACCATAGTAAATAAAGAGAAAAGTGGGTAAAATGCACTTCTCTTAGAAACTCCTGAAGAGGAGAAAGATACTTTTAATGCCCAAAGTTTAAATCTAATGACATCACCCAGATAAATGTAACCTAAAAAGAAACTAACACATAATATATGGTAAAGTATAATATATTAATAAGAATTATTTTAATATTATAAATTAAATTCTAAATAATTGTATTTTAGATGATAGTCATGTAATCTTATATGTTAAAGCAAGACAATATGAAATCTTTTATTTAATACTTCTAATGAAATTGAAGTAAAGCCAACTTTAGGTAAAAGGTATATATAAAATAGCAATGCATTAAAATTTGTCAATTATCATGAAATGTCAGTTGAAAGCTGTTAAAAAGATTTAAAATCAGAATTAAGCAGTAGACAATTAATATATAGTTTTATGGAAGATAAAATTGTATGCAATGATTTTCAATACTTTCATAGTTCTGTATGTTATTTATAATTTGCAATATGATCCTAGACTTAGAAATGTTCCAAAATCACATGATTATGTAAAAGTATATTGATAATTGCATAGTAGTTCAAATATTATTAATATTATACATATTAATTCATATTACATGACAGCAATATATTATTTGGTCTTTGTTTTGAAATAGGGGTGTTGAAAATTCTTTAGTTTAAAACTAAAACCTCTGAAACTTAAACTCATTTTGAAGGTTAAAATGGTAGATGCATTTATTTTTAAAAATCCTATGCTGGAAAATAATTTGAAGATGCAGCATATGAAAATATTTTATTAATGCTTTATGGAATTGTAGTATAGATGCAGAATTAGTTGATTTTAATATAAGATTCTTTAAATGTAGAATAATATATTAATTGAGCATGATGATTTTTAAGGTTGTAGATTAGTAATGGTTAACATTGTTAAAATTGGTAAGTTTGATCTCAAATTTATTGCTAACGTTTTGCTGTAATTGAAAAATCATAAAAAATGATGAAATATTAATATGTAGTTATCTTTTATGATAAATTGGTGGTAAAATATTAAATAAGGATTCTTTATCTATTATGATATTTCTGGTGTATTAGTTATTGCAGTTATAGTAAATAAAATAATATTGTATATAAAGAAGCTTCAAACAAAAGGAACAAGTGAGTTTTCATTATATATTGATAAAGAACACTGATAAAATGTCCATAATTTATGGTGATAAACTTATTAAATAATGTAGAGATAAAAAGGGTAAAAATAGATTTTTGCATATACAAGGGTAAAAATGGTTCCCAATAGAATTGCTATTAATTTCTTTAAAAAAATGTTGATAATAGGGGAAATTGAGTTTAATTTCAGTGCATGGTGTAAAATTAAGTATAATTTTCTTTTGT
This sequence comes from Epiperipatus broadwayi, assembly GCA_028023455.1. Taxonomy (NCBI): domain Eukaryota; kingdom Metazoa; phylum Onychophora; class Udeonychophora; order Euonychophora; family Peripatidae; genus Epiperipatus; species Epiperipatus broadwayi. Next base: position 67,059 of record JAQFVV010013440.1, on the reverse strand, counting down.
TTTCTATATTATTTCAAAAAGGTAATGCATCAATCCAGAAAGTGTTGAAATGGTTAATATGAGAATGAAACGATAAAGGAAGGAATGTATTATTATTATTACCCAAATTAATTTTATTTATTTGAAAAACAAATGTAAATAATATTTATTACTTTAAAAAAATTTATTAATATTTTTTTTTCTCTTTATTTTTTATTTAATGCAGCCATAATTAGCATGTATAAACATTACAAATATTTATTATTTTAAACAAGTGCATTTTTCTGTTAACATTATATGCGTAAAATTTAAGATGGAGAAATATATATAAAGCATATATTTACAATGCAATATTGTGAAAATATTGTTTATTTTATTTGGTTTGTTAGCCAATAAACATCGCATGACCACCACTTGTGTTAATACGTATAGTGAGTTTTGCCTGTTTTATTTGGTTTGTATTAAGTTAAATAATATTGTTTGTGTTTTCAAAGTGTAAATATTCTTTATGTAATCATTATGAAATATTATTATTTTTCTTTTTTTTTTTTTGCAAAAAAATTTTTGTTTTTGGAATGCAGAATGAATTTAAATTTAATATTGGAATGAAGAATGAATGTAATCTTGGTTTCAATGGTGACTATTATGTCAATGATTGTGAAGGTATAAATAAAAGAAATTCACTGTAATAGTTTAGCTGTCATTGCATCAAATTCAAATAATTGCATATATTTTATTTTTATTTTACAAGTACTTATTTGGTAATTATTAAATGATGGAGTAAAAGGGGATATATTTGTTTAGGAGACCAGCTTATTTTTTTTTTTTTGAATAGTTGTCAAAAGAAAGAGAGAAAAAATTTCTAACATTCAAACTCATTTTACTATTTCTATAGCATTCAAATTTATTTTAATATTTCTCTGCTAAAAGATGCATAAGCAAAACATTTTAATTACGAAACATCAACATTGATAATACACTGTTATATGTGTGAATTATTTCTATTTAAGGATATTATTTAAAAATGGTGATGGATTATTTTAATATAGGATTTGAATCAATTTATTTATGTGATTTTTATATTGTAAATGACTAAACATCAGACAATTATCTTTTCTTATGATTTCTTAAGTTGTTGAAGCAGGCAAAAATTTTCATACAGTAGTGCCCCTCAGTATAAGTCAGAATAATCAATGTATGCAAGAATGTTTGTGCATAAAATCCTTATTTATCCCCAGATTTTAATTTCTAGCTTGTGGTTTTCATCAGTGAGGAGCCTTGGATATGAGAGCACTGCTCTTAGATCTTAGGATCTAATGCAATTTTGCAGCAGCCATCTTTTACCTTTACTTTATTACAAAACTATAAGACTAAAATTGCAAACATAATAATATTTTCAATCCAAGCTCATTATCTTATATAGTCATATAGGTCTGATAGTTCAGTACCCATACATCCATTAATTATTCTGGCTTGCACTGAGTGAAACCACTTCATGGAGAGTTTGCCTGTTATATTGTAAATGGAGGTCAGTGTCTGCTTATATATAATTCTATTATGAGACCAAGTATTTTGTTATACAAAGGATGATAAAATGATATTTCCAGTGTACTGGAATTTGAGAATGTAATTTATTGCAGATATCTATTAATAATATACACTCTACATTGGCTAGATTATGGAAAACCATTGGATTATTTGGAGCTCATGGAATAAACATTTGAACTGTTGTGTTTGTTAGAGTAAGTTGTAGAAGGCCTATATATTCAGGTCATATATGAATTTGTATTATTTTTATTTATTTACTTATATTATCTTTTATTAACATTGTTGGTTATTATATTATAATAAATTGTTTATATATACAAGAAAAATAATTTAAATCTTAATTTACATTTAAAATTATATTCTAAATTATAATACTTCAAATTTTAAATTGAAATATTATATGTTTATTTGTTGTGTGTAGTTATCATAATACACCTGTTTTGGTAATATTGAAGAAATTGACTGATTATAGTATAACACCTATTTATTGATATTAAATTTTTAAAACAAAGTAAGAGAATAAACATACTCATTATTTTAATTTATTTTAATAAATTATTGTATTGTAAAAATTATATAATTAGTATTAGCTTTCCTGTATTTTAATTGTGTGTGTGTGTGTGCAGCAACATTTAAATGCTGCAAGAATTCTTTATTTTATATAAAAGACATAAATTAAACCGAATCGGTCCTGTATAAGTACTTAATTTATCAATATTAATTCAGATGAAGGATATACTTCATGATATGTAATCGGAATGTATATTATAAACATTTTGTTATTTATTTATCATTTTTATATTTATTGTTAATAAATGTCAATTCAGTTAAACAAACAAATTTATTTCAGTAGTCATTTCAATTAGTTGTGCAAACTTATTGACTAATAAAATATTAATTAATATTCAGCGATTATATATTGAATTACATCTACACTTCTTGCAATGGTTAATTATAAAATAGTTCAAGTATCTAGCAATTGGATTGCTAAGTGATCATAGTATTATGCATTACTTTCTTTTTTATAAATTCAATATATTATTATTATTATTATTATTATTATTATTATTATTATTATTATTATTATTATTATTATTATTATTATTATTATTATTATTATTATTATTATTATTATTATTATTATTATTATTATTTGAACTATATGTAATTAATGTAATACAATGATATTTGATAACCTCAACAAGTGCATGTTTTATATGATCGTAGATTAAGTAATTTATTATAACTAGGTGTTTGGCAACTAATTAGAAGATTAAAATATAATTATTTTAATATATATATATTTGCTTTTGGATAAAATCTATAATTAAGCTAAAGACATAAGTATCGAAATTTATTCAAGGTAAACAAAGACTATGATAATTAAATTCTGGTATGTAATTTTAAATTTTTACTTAATGGATATGTAAATTATAGTAATTTGTTATTTAATCATAATAATAGTACTTTTTATGTTGTCATAAAATAGGTAGTTGTATCTATTAAAATTGATATTTGGTTATACCAATTCGAACAATTTGTTTGTTTAAATTTGACGTTTATTGATGTAGTTTATGTATAATTTACATGTTAAGGTTTTGATGAACACATTTTCTTTAAAATAGATTACTAATCATGCCATGCCTATTATAATTAGTTTTAATTTGATGTTTCATATTTAGGCTTTGTTCATTTATAGGATAATCTGTTACAACTTGCTATCAGTATTTGTAAAGATATTAAATAAAAGTTTCATCCATTTTATGTTATGATTTGGATATTGTAATTTGTAGAACCATTTGAAGTATTATCTTTTAATTTTACATCATTATAATTTTTTACAGGTTGTGGGGTATATCAGAGGAGTTGTATATTTTATACACTGTTCTGTTATAACTTTAGTATTATAAACATTCTATTTTATTACAATTTGATGTCAGGTATTTAGAGAGAATGTTATGTGGTAATAATATGGGTAGATTATACAAATTTGTAGGATATAATCAAACCACTTATCATTATCACTTTATATATTTTATACTACTACACTTTGATACTTCTAATAGCAAACTTGAATGTGGACTGGTTGAACAATTGTGTACACCTTATCATCATTAACATTTTGGTATTATTATAATTGTGTCTCATGTTTAGACTAGATTTATAGTATTATAATTAGTATCTGAATTTGTGAAGCACACTAAAGTCTTTCTCTTCATCCCTATTGCATTTTACTACTATTATATATATATATATATATATGAAGTTTTCATGGTTATATAATGTATTACTTTTGATTAATCACCATCATTTCAATGAAATGCTTGGCAATGGTAGATGCTCTTTTGTGGAAACGTTGGCAATTAATAAAAACTAACACACAGTTTAATCCAAAACCATTATATATATATATATATATATATATATATATATATATATATATATATATATATATATATATATATATATATATATATATATATATATATATATATTTATATATATATATATATATATATTATAAAAAGGAAAAAGTGTAAATGATATTTTAGATAATAGATATATAAGTGGAAAAAAGAAATATAGAAATGTGGTTAATGAGATAGAATGTAGAATATGTAAGAAAAAAGGATTACAAATAAATATGTAGAAGAGATGAAAAATCAATATATACTAGGTTAAAACAACAAAAATATGATAGAAGATCACTGGTATATGTGAATTGTATGGAGACAGGTCATAAACTAGAAAAAAGAATATTAGAATGATAAGTTATGCAAGCAGTAGAAGAGATAAAAAATAAGTGAGGCAATCTTAATAATGAAGATAAAACAAAATATTAATAGAGAATGGAATTTAAAAATTAATCTTATTATAAAAAATAAATATAAAAAGGGTAAAAATAAAAAGTAACAACTAATAAAAAATTAAAATAAATTAGTTTGCAAAATAGATAATAGATGGAGCTGTATATAAATACAAAAAAGGAAAAAGAAGTAGAAAGGGTGATGGGATAGAGAAAATGGTGGAAGAAAGAAAGAAAAATAGAGAATAAGGTAGGAAATAAAAAATAAATTCACATATAAAAATAATTTTAAAAAAATAAAGTAAGTGAAAAACACAGGAATAAAATATGGATAAAAAGGGAATTAAGGAATGGAATAATATAATAAAAAATTAAGATAATATGTAGAAATAAGTGAAATGAAAAATAAAGTTAAATATATGAATATAATAATATAAGAAAGATTTCATAAATATTACAGTGAATTTCAAAAATTATGGCAAAGGTAAAAGGTGAATAAATATGAATATGATAATGTTTAAGAATGAAAATAAATAAGAAAAATAAAAGATAAAATACAATTAAAATTTAAAAGTTATAAAATAGTAATTTTAATGAATAAAGTCATGTTAATAATTAACTTGATAAAATTGTAAGATTATAATAGATATATGTATGAAATATGGTTGTATTGATATTTTTTTTTAATTTTGTAGATCTGACGAAGACGGCTAAAAAAAGTCAAAAGTGTAAGAATAAATAAATATATTTTGTCTTAAAGTGTAAGAAGAGTGCAATGTTAATATGTTATATATATATATATATATATATAGATGATTTGACCTCAGATTTTCAAGCACCCTTCAACTATCCACACTATCTCATACAACTGATACATATGACCACACACATGTAGAAAAGATTAATAATCACCAATATACGTATTTCATGCTAAACCAGCACTCATCACTTGGTCCAGATTATCATCTCCCACACATATATATATAATCAATGCTCAGTTTATATTAAGATAGCAAATCTTCATACTTTAATGGACAGGCTTCAATCCACTGCAACCTTCAACTTTTCAGCCGTCCATATCATTGAAAATCTGAAGATGAAAACTAAAATTCCATGCTTAGGCCAATATTATTGTCATGCCCATGTTGATCTGAAGTCTCTCTGACCCCTCATGTATAGGACAGTATCCATTAAATACATATAAGAGGGATGGACAGATACAAGTTTGATATGTAAATATTTGAAAACCAGGTACTCTTCAAAAACTTGGGAGTTTAATTGTAAGTATAGAGGATTTGAACTCAGATTTTCAAGCACCCTTCAACTATCCACACTATCTCATACAACTGATACATATGACCACACACATGTAGAAAAGATTAATAATCACCAATAAACGTATTTCACGCTAAACCAGCACTCATCAGTTGGTCCAGATTATCATCTCCCATATATATATATATATATATATATATATATATATATATATATATATTTCTACTATACTGGCTATATATATATATATGTGTGTGTGTGTGTGGGAGATGATAATCTTGACCAACTGATAAGTGCTGGTTTAGTATGAAATATACATATTGGTGATTATTAATCTTTTCTACATGTGTGTGGTCATATGTATCAGTTGTATGAGATAGTGTGGATAGTTGAAGGGTGCTTAAAAATCTGAGTTCAAATCCTCTATACTTACAATTAAACTCCCAGGTTTTTGAAGAGTGCCTGGTTTTCAAATATTTACATATCAAGCTTGTATCCTGTCCATCCTTCTTATATGTATTTAATGGATACTGTCCTATATGTGAGGGGTCAGAGTGACTTCAGGTCAACATGGGTATGGCAATAATATTGGCATAAGCATGAGATTTGAGTTTTCATCTTCAGATTTTCAATGATATGGACAGCTGAAAAATTGGAGGTTGCAGTGGATTGAAGCCTGTCCATTAAAGTATGAAGATTTGCTATCTTATTATAAACTGAGCATTGATTATATATATATATATATATATATGTGTGTGTGTGGGAGATGATAATCTCGACCAACAGATGAGTGCTGGTTTAGCATGAAATACATATATTGGTGATTATTAATCTTTTCTACATGTGTGTGGTCATATGTATCAGTTGTATGAGGTAGTGTGGATAGTTGAAGGGTGCTTGAAAATCTGAGTTCAAATCCTCTATACTTACAATTAAACTCCCAGGTTTGTGAAGAGTGCCTGGTTTTCATATATATATATATGCAAAGGGATCATGTCCATTTATATATATATGCCTGGTTTTCATATATATATATATGCAAAGGGATCATGTCATTTATCACTTGACCTAATTTGACAAGTTTGTATTACAAATGTCATCTATAGAGCTTACCAATACCTCTTAATAAGCTTTTCAGAATTTCCCCAACCACAGACCAGTTTATGCATGTGGCTTCTTCAGTGAGGTGCTAGAATATTCAAGCATTACTTTTAAAGTATCATGCAAACACATCACTTTACATAATGGTTAACTATTAAGTAGATTATCTGAAATATTTAGATATCCATATGTATTCAAATCCAGCTATCTAACTTAAATAGCCATATGGGACTGAACTAAATTCTGATACATGATATATTAACTTTATGAGCACTTGATCTGAATTATTTTGCCTTTTGACCAATTTGCTCCCTAATGATTTTTTTCATAATTATCATACATTAGAATGTGTGTAAAATGGTATATTTTAGTATAATTTTTTTCTAAAAATTGAGTGCAAAAAGCAGGAAATTCAATATTCCCACTCTTACAATAGACATAATACCCACCCTGACTTTTGACATTTTACAACATTGTAGTTTCCAATGAAATAAAAACATGTTTATTTGATAATTTATTATGTATTTATGTATGTTTTTTAAAATAATTTGCACTACATTTTTTAGATATCAAAAAATAAAAATTATTAATAATGTATTTTGACTTGAAATACCTTATTTTCAAAAATATAACTTTATATTAGCATCTAATGTAAATATGGCCTGAAGCAAATTAGAAAAGTAGCTCTTATGTAAACAATCTACTTTATATTTACAAGTAAAAAAATATCAAGACAATATCACAATTTTGCAATAAATATTCAAAAAATTAAACTTTTAAAGCATAATTCATTAGATATAAAAGAAATAAATAATTATTTATTTCAATGTTTAAAAATAATAAGAATTAAAAAATATTTCATTGAATTTATAAACTGAAAATAATCTTTCTAGAAACGTTGACATGTAAAGTCTTTGTTTTGACTGTAATTTCGTTTTTTTTATTTACAGAAACATAATGTGAACATTTAAAATTTATTTCAGTAGTAAACAAAAATATCTTTCAAATGAAGTCAAATTTATTATTTTTGGAAAAGTAATAATCATTTTATCATAAATTTTATGTTGATGTGTGAGACAATGAAAAATGTCAGAAAATGCTGAAATGTGAGAGGCATCACACTGCATTTTGGAATGGTTAGTAGATTTAGCAATATAAAATCACCAAAGCCTTAATAGCAAAACTATAATTGCAAAGTAATCAAGTCATATCTCACAAGACCTTTAGTTCAGTCCCATATTGCTATTTAAGTTAGATAGCTTGAAGAAATATGGATGCCTGAATTGCAGAAATATGAATGTCTGAAAATTTCAAATTTTCTATTTAATAGTTAACCATTAGATAAAGTGCTGGAATTGGAAAATGCTTAAATATTTTAGCACCTGACTGGGGAATCCAGAAGCAGAAACCAGTCTGGGGTTGGGGATATTCTGAAAAGCTTATTAAGAGCTATTGGCAAGCTCATTTATTTGTAATACAAACTTGTTAAACTATGTCATGTAATATATGATGATTTCTTTGCAATTATATTTTTGATATTAAGACTGGTGATTTTATATTGTTAAATCTATTAATATATGGTGTATCTGAACTCAGTTCAGTCCCAATAGCTATTTATGTAAGATAGATGCATTTGGAGACATGTGGATGACTGAAAATTTCAGATTTTCTACTTAATAGTTAACTATTAGATAAATTGTTGTGCTTGGCCTGGTATTTTAAATATAATGCTTGAGTGTCCTGGCACCTCACTGAGGAAACCAGAAGCAGAAATCAGTATGGGGTTGGGGATATTCTGAAAAGCTTGGTAAGAGCTATTGGCAAGCTTATTAAATAATATATATTGTAACCTAAAGGAATTTAGCTAATTAGATATGAGAGTTAGAGTAGATTCTATAATATAATATTGGTTGGCAGGTTAATATTAATACAGTTAGAAAGACTCTTATGTCTGAGACTTGGACTAGATTCAGTGGCAGTTACAATAAAAGAAGGAATATTTCAGAGACATCTATCAAGGCAATGGGGAAAACTTTGAATTAACTATAACAATGTTTGATACATAATAAATAATTACACATGAAATTAGAAGAGAAATAAACTTCACTCTTATTTTTAAAATACTTTTCAAATCTAAATTCCCCTACATCAAAATATATTATTTGAGTAAATAAGTTATTTGCACCAACAGAAACATACAAATCATTATCTAAAACATCATAAATATTTAATATTTGTTACAGAATGGGTTAAAAAAACATATGAATTCAAATAGTCTACTCTTATAGAGTAAAAATATAATGCATAGTACTTTTCTAATAGTACATGGAATAATTAAAATGTCTTTTGCTACAACAGTAATATAATATAAATGAACAATTTATCCAATAATAGGGCTGTAATTTAAACCTTATTTAAATTTTCCAATTACATTCATCTGTTAGTAGTAGCACATAGGTTACTATATACACAATGCTTTGAGATGTATTTTTCTCCCCTCTTCATCGGGTGTTAGTGGCCTGACATGACAGTATTAACATAAGAACTGAATCTGGACCCTTGGATTTTTAAATATTGAAGTTTAAGGTATTTTCTAGCCAATTGATCATCCTTCCAAAGACAATAGTCAGTAGAAATTTCATATACTTATTTATGAGGTTCATACTAATTTCTCAACTTTTTCCTAAGAGCAAAATTGATTAGTGTTTTTCCTATATTATGTATAGTCATAGTATGTTGACTTTTGGGATTATTTACCACTGTCATGTGAGCAATGTCTTTGAATTTTTTTCTTTGTATCTTTTCTTCTCTATCCAATATTTTTTTTATATTTTTCCATTTAACATGTGTTAATTGGTGCATAAAAAGTCTGATACATCTGTTTTATCTTTTCTAATCATTGGTTTAGGCTTTGTCAATATAATTCTGAAAAGATGTTCTGATGTTATACTGATTGCAGATTTTCCATACATATTAAGAATAACTGACAAATTTTAAAAAAATCTACAATCAGTATAACATCAAAACAGGTTTTCAGAGCCATACTACACTATAAAGAATTCTGATGCTGACAAAGCCTAAACTTGAAATACTGAAAACCAAAAGCTACATCTTTGAACTACCATAAGAATATAAAAGAATGTATATTAGTGAAACCAGTCAACCCATTGAAAAGTGATTTCAAGAGGACAAACTAATGATTAGAAGAGAGAAAACAGATTTGACTAATATAGCAGACCATATATGTGCCAATGAACATATGTTCAATTGGGAAAATACAAAAATATTGGATAGAGAGAAAATGATACAAAGAAGGAAATTCAAGAAAGCTGCTCACATGACAAATGATAAATAACCACACAAATCAATTTAATGTGACTATAATATAATGTATGGAAACCACTAATCAACTTTTCTCTTAGATAAAAGTGTAGAAATCAGGAGAAACCTCATAGATAAGTATATGAAATTAATACTGATAGTTGTCTTTGGCAGGATTTCTCAGTTAGTTGAGAAGTTCCTTTAAAATTCAACATTCAAGAATGTATGGATCCAGGTTTGATATCCATGCTACTATGGTGTCTAGTCAGGCCAACAAAACCTGAAAAAAAGATGAAAATGGTACCTTAAATTTTGGGCATATACTAACCTGGTTGCTACTACTAACATTTGAATGTAATTTGAACATTTAAATAATGTTGATTTTTTTTCAAGTTATTCAATACTTAATTATTAGATGATGGACTTACTGCAATATATAATTACAAAAGATATATTGATTTATTCAGATGATTTCCTATAAATATATGTTACAATGTCTAATTGTCTATTTATTTATATATTTTCTAAAATAAAATTATAACATTTTGATTTTTTTAGCAAGAATAATTTTACTATAATCGAGAATCTATGAAATGCTTCTTATATTATTGTTAAATAATATTTTATTAAATTTTAAGCACAGACAATTTACATCTGTTCTCCTTAATATTATCAAACATATTTATTTGAAATAATCTCATGTTTCTGGGGATTTGGGGCTTATATAAATATTGTTCAAACTACTTGTCTTTAGAAAATAACCATAATCTTGTTATGATTATTATTCATTAATGGGGAAAGGTTTCAAACTTCTGGCATTAAAAATACTTTTAGTTCCCTTATCGTTTTCTAAATCATTTTTTCCACATTCTAAAGGTTTTTCTTCATTTTGTTCCAAATTCGTATATGAGGGTTTTGGTACTGTTTCATTATTTGCTTTGTTTGGTTTTTCATGTGTATATTCTTCGATATCAGAATTGCTTTTTTTTGACTGACTAACTCTATTATTTTCATTCTGACTTCCACACCTTTTGGATTTACAGTATCAGATTTCTTTCTAAAATTCTTCTGGTTCCTAGATGAAGACAAACAATAATTTGCTATACTTATTTTTGATTATACCTTATTACTTCTCTTTTTTTTAAATATAATCAGGGTATAAACTACCCATGTCTATAGTACATAAAATCTCAGTTATTTTTTTAATATGGGATTGATTAGCAAGTCCTAATTCTTGGTGTACATTCTTAAATAAATTAAACTGTATGATCCTAATAATTTGGCCCTCTGTTAAATTAAATTCATTCAAAGTCCTCAACTTTGATACCTATCTGTGGAAAAAATGACACATTTTCTTCTTGACCCCATCTATATTTTTTGTGACACTTTGAATCAAACACCATCTTCATTGGTGCTCTTTACTTTAAAGCATTCTAAAATAGAGAAGTTTAATATTCATTAAAGGTTTTAGGCCTAGTAAATAATGAAGATTACCAATTCGTAGCAGATCCATATAAATTATTATTGGTGATAGCTTTTTATTAACTGTTAAGATGAAACTGCCATGACATCCAGATGCTCTAATGGATTTTCTCCAATTTCTCTTTTAAAAGATATGTCAGTTATAAATTTAGTGACTGGATTAGATTTTCCAGATATATCTTCTGTAATTACTTTTTTCAACTCTGGTTGTGACTCATTACCTATGATTTCAAGATTAATCTCAATAATATCTTCCCATTTGGTTATTGGATTTGATAGTGTATGATCTATAACTCTCTTCGTATTATTTCTTTAAAATTTTTTCTTTAAAAAGTCCTTCTCTGATCCATAACTAGGTATAATGTTTTTCACATCCTGGTAATAAGATTCTTCCTTCTTATATAATTCTTTTACATTGTCTATAATTTAATTTTGCATATTCTGATCCGCTTTATTTAAATTTACAATCAATTGGACCATTTGATTTTTCAAAATATTCAATTTTTTATGTATTTATTATTATGTTATGGCCTTATTAACCTCATCAAACTGACTAACTATTTTTCATGTTTGCTTTTTTTTTCTAAATTATGTTGAGTAATGAATCAATTTTCTATTTTAGTCGTTAATCTATCATTATTCGCTTTCACTTCTTTTTAAATAGTTAACATACTCTTGTCCTTTTTTTATTGTTCTTGAGTCCTTCAACATGTTTTTTTTTTATTTGTAATCACTTGCTGAGAATTTTCCCATAATTTACCCCAATTAACTTTTAAATCCTTTTAGGGTTTTTTATAATCTGTTAAACCTTTTTCTAATATGATTACTTGTTTTCTTTCATTTTTTTTTTGTACATTTTTAGTATTTTCTTATCCGATTTCCTTAATTCTTTTCCAAATTACTTGTAAATTTTGACATTTTTGTTTGAAACTTTGATGAATTTTTCTTTCTAAATCCAAAATTTGTTTATTTTTTATCACTGATGCTAATAAAATTTATTTCATATTTGTTCCTATTTTCTTCTATTCTGTTTTCTAATTCCTCACATTTTTAATTCAAGTTTTCATTATTGTCATCCAACTTGGAAATTATTTTTGTGCTATTTTCTTCCATTTTTAGAAAAAAAGTTAAAACATTTTTTTCATAGGCAATGGAGGTTTTGACTCATGTATTAATGGTGCTATTGTTATTTCTTCCATTTTAAATAATATTATTTTATAATCAAAAATGTAATACAAGCGGTTGAAATTCATCCTTCTGTCAACTACAATTTCCACCAAAAATCAGATAAACATATTTACAATAGATATACTCCTCTCAACATTTTTTATATTTTTTTCTACTAATTATTATTTATTAATTAATAATTTTATGTATTTTTTTCATTTTTATTGGATTCTCCCTAATAAATCAAATTTTATTATATGGTATAGTCTCTTGTCTCTTTGCATTTTCTTCTGGATTTGTTTCATCATGTTATTACAATTTCTCTTTTTCCAACTATATCATTGTCATCATTCATGGAATTTTATTTATTCACTTGACCCAATAAATGTCATATCTTATTAACTATTGCTATCAATAAAATATTGATATTCTTTGTCCTTCTCTTTATTTAAAATAACAATAAATGCATGATCAATACCTTACTCTTTAATGACAAAACAAGCATACATAGCCATCAACTGAATTTTCTTATATAATGTGCTAAACACCAACTACTGGTAATTTACAGTTAGTAAACATATATAAAAATGAAACATCAGGAATTATGTCTCTGCTATCTATTAGTTATTAGTAAGTCCAGGCATTTATTATTTGGTGCTCTATCAATATTTGCAAACATCTTCATATGCATATAAACTTACAAGTTTCTTACTTATGCTTAACATATCACTTTAATTTAATAATTTTTCCATAAAAAATGCACCTACATTTATTTACATATGAATTTATTTCACTTACATTAAAGACTATTCATGGAAACATAGTTTTATTTCCAAGTATCATAATGAATATTGGTACCATCAACAAAACAAACAATAAATTAATAAATTTTCAATTAGGTTATCAAATGTATTTAATCCCTTTCACATCCCATACTTACCCACCACTAGTATTTACATTTAAGTATAAAATATCAGTTTTATTAATAAAAAATATCACTTATATAGTCTTGCTTTAAAGGGTGTCTTTTTTTTTATAAAAGTCCATCATTCTTTCACAAGGTGAGAAGTCAAAAATTATAAATATTTACTTCTATATTGTTTTTCTGAAGGTTTGTGATGACAGTGTTTTAGTTGTAATTTTATATTAGACTCCCTCATGGCAAAATCAAAACTACAGTTTACCGAAAACCTACACATAAAGGAAAATACCTAGCCTATACATCTAATCACAGCAGAAACACAAAACATGGAGTTATACTATCACTGTGAAACAGAGCAAAAGAAGTTTGTTCAGAAACTGGTGATTTGAAAAAAGAAAAGATCTATAAAGAACAAACTCTTAAGAAAAATGGTTATCCATCAGCTGTTATTAAGAAAACATTAAACAGACAACAAAAAGAACCATCAAGAGAAAAGAAAATTATTGGTACTGTAGTGTATCCATACATTTCAAAAATAGCAGACAAATTAAGGAAAATATGCAATCAGTATAACATCAGAACAGCTTTTCAGAGCCATACCACACTACGAAGAATTCTAACATCTACAAAGCCTAAACTTGAAATGCTGCAAAGAAAAAAACTGCATCTATGAAATACCATGTGAATGTGGAAGAACATATATTGGTGAGACCAGCCATCCCATTCAAAAGCACTTGCAAGAACATAAACTGATGATTAGAAGAGAGAAAACAGATGTGTCTAAGGTAGCAGACCATGTATGGACCAATGAACATACGTTCAATTGGGAAAATACAAAAATATTGGATAAAGAAGAAAAGGTACAAAGAAGAAAATTTAAAGAAGCTGTTCACATGACAATGGTAAAAAATCCCATAAGCAACCTAGTGTGACTATACATAATGTATGGAAATCACTAATCAACTTTGCTCTGAGGAAAAAGTGGAGAAATCAGGAGGAACCTCATAGACAAGTATATGAAATTACTACTTGCCTTTGGCAGGATGGCTCAGTTGGTTAGAGCATTACCTTAAATTTCAATAATCAAGAATATAAGGACCCATGTTCGAATCCCATGCTAGTACTGTCACTGGTCAGGCCAGCAACCCCTGAAGAAGAGGGGAGAAAAATACCTCTCGAAACGTTGTGCGTATACTATCCTGTTTGCTGTGATATTACTAACAGTTAGTGCATATACTAACCTGTTTGCTGTGATATTATTAACATTTGTTTGCTGTGATATTACTAACAGTTGGTGCATATACTAATCTGTTTGCTGTGATATTACTAACAGTTGAATGCATTTGGAATATTTAACTAAAAATTAAACTTTTCTAAAGACATTCAACACACATATTAGATGATGGAAATAGTCCAATATAAAAATACAGATAAGTATTGGATGTCTTTAGAAAATTAACTTTATTTAAATATTTCAAATAGATTTAATTATTATTAATAGCACATCAAACAGATTAGTATATGCACAACATTTTGAGAGCTCCCCTATTCTTCGGGTGTTGCTGGTCTGACCAGCACTAGCATGGGATTCAAAATTCTTGAGTATTGAATTTTAAGATAACATTCTAATTAACTGAGTCTTCCAGCCAAAGTCACAAGTCACTAAAATTTTATATACTTATCTAAGAGGTACCTCCTGATTTCTCTTTTTTTTTCCTAAAAGAAAAGTTGATTAGTTGTTTCCATAAATTATGCATAGTCACACTAGTACCATAAGCTAACCTAGTGTGATTACACATAATGTATGGAAACCATTAATCAATTTTGTTCTTAGGAAAAAGTGAAAAATCAGGAGGAATATCATAGATAAGTATATGAAGTTTCCACTGACTGTTGTATTTGACATGGTGGCTCAGTTAGTTAGAATATTATCTTAAAAATTTAATATTCAAGAATATAAGGGTTCAAGTTCAAATTCCATGCTAGTATTCTCTCTTGTCAAGCCAGCAACACCTGTATAAAAGAGAATAATACTTCTTTAAATGCTGTGTGTATACTAACCTGTTTGATGTGCTATTACTAACAGTTGAATGTATTTGGAATATTTACATAATTTTTAAAGACATTCAGTACTTATATTAGATGATGGAAATAGTCCAATGTAAAAATACAATTTACTTCTATAATACAATTCTCTCCTAATACAATTTTATCTGTATCTTTAACTTTGAGAATTGATCTGTCTCACCTAAAATAGAAATTTAGCTACTGTGATCCCTATAGTTCAGCCACCAAAATTTTATAAAGACATAAAAGTGTGATAC
The DNA here is from genome assembly GCA_028023455.1 of Epiperipatus broadwayi. NCBI lineage: Eukaryota > Metazoa > Onychophora > Udeonychophora > Euonychophora > Peripatidae > Epiperipatus > Epiperipatus broadwayi. The sequence goes on along the minus strand of JAQFVV010013440.1, from coordinate 51,134 downwards.
TGTTCTCTCCTAGAACATAAGTTTATCAAGGCTCCAAAGTTGGGAAGCCAACAATTATAAAATAATAAATAAATAAATATAATGTGATGATAGCTGTGACATGAAAAGGAGTTATAGTATCAAGAGTTATATAATAACCTGCTCTGAAACCATTTATAAGTTAGCAAACATGATGAGTGTTGTGCAATCTAGACAGTTTGTGTACAACAATGTGAATGCCACTTATTAATCTCTTACAATAAAATTACAACCTATAGTCAATGTTAATGAATACGATATGGACACTTTCTATTTTATATTTCAATATTAAGATAAGAGTAACATAATAAATAGTTGTAACAAACTCAATGCAATATCTAGCATTCACATATTTTGCTTAACTTCAAAATAAAATAGAGAACTGAATAAAATTTAGAAATAAAGGACACCATAGTAATTGATAAAATGTTAATTTTATTATACAAAATATACAGTGTGACTATTACACTTCTTATCGATTTTCAATAGTTATTTTACAATTTTAAAAATATATTTCACTCTTTTTTTTTAAAAAAAAACTAAATTAATGTAATATTATAAAATATAGTTTTAAAAGTTTTTATAAGAACATATTTTTATAAGAAGATTACAATAATCAAACATATTTACTTATTCCATTATATATATATATATATATATATATATATATATGGATCAAAGAAGTATATATATATATATATATATATACTTTTTGATCAGCATGTTAATTACTGAAGTAGAAAAATACTGTATTATAAGTTGAAAGTCCAGTTCTGCTGGGAGTGTTTTAAGAAAATGTTGAGTTTTTTATGTATTTTATTTGTGAATATTTAACTACAATTCCATTGCTGACAAACAAAGTGTGATGTAGTATAAATTTTTATAGAAAAACGTGGCATATTAATTTTGTTTTATTAATTATTCACTTAATTTACTATTCCTAAAAATGTATTATATGAAAAACTGTTTTAATCGATGCTAAAATAAGATTAACTATGTTTGAAAAATTGGTACTTAGCCATGGTATCCACGGTCTAGTTGAAAATGACTATAGAGGCAGAAAGACTTTTCTGTAATTCAATTCACAAGTTTTCTTGCTTTTGTTAATGTTTTAAGATATATTTTGTTTTATCTATATCTAAAATTTATTTTATAGTTTCAGAATCCACGGTCTCAATATGGTTTTTCATTGTAGAAATTATTGTTGTAATGTAAATGATTGCATCATAGATATAATACCGATAATCAAAACATCTATTATCGAAACGCATCTACTATCCAAATAAGAATTGTTTACAGATATTCACAAACAATATATAAAAAAATCAATAAATATCTATAATAAGCAAATCGGCTGAATTGAACTTTTGTTTTATTTTTAGAGTGCTTGGTTTAGATTAAGGAAGTAAAAATATATTCTTTAAATTTAAAAAAAAATCTGAAAAAGCTTAGGACCAAGGATTTTAAACACATCATACTTTATATGTACTGTCAATCAAGATTGAATACTTAATATTGAATTAGAAAGTATTTGAAAAAGTAAATATTATTTATTAATCATGTTATTTTTGGCTGAAAATTAGTACCCTAACTTATTTTAGAATGATTGGATTTAACACAAATTTCTGAAGGATATTTGAAAGGATAGAATCTGATTACTTTCAAACTAGAAGGCCATTTAATTGCCTAACATTTGTTTTTGTTTTTTTAGAAATATGACAAAATAAAATACTTAATACTATTTTTACTTTTTTTATTAAATTCAAACTGCATAAATTTTTATATTGTTTTAACTAATTAAGCTTGCCATTACATTGTTACATAAAGTCTTTAATATATTTCACACCGAAAGAAATATAATGCTATCGTATGATAAGTCCTAAACTTTTTTGTTATTCTAATTAACCAACAAAGTGTGCGTGTGTGTGTTTAGTAAATCTATTTGCAAACTACCTGTAGTAAAATAAATTTGTAATATATTCTTACAGTGAAGAATAGATAAACTTTAATTATACGTTCAAAGAAAACAACATTATTTTATCGTTATTATCAATATTTATAACAAAAATGCTTTACAACAGATACTTACATGTATTCATGAATATGTTAATCCTAATCAAAACAAATAAAACTACAAACCCCTTTTTTATGTACAGCATAATAAGTTTATTTGAAAACAAAAATCAATTTGCATACCAAGTAAATAAATACAAAATTAATATACATAAATAAATAACTCTGAACAACAAAAATTACTTTAGGATATTAATAGTATTATTACACATTTATCGGTACATATACATATTTAGGAAAGAGTATCTTCTTCATATTCTTTTTTATTCTTTGTTGGACACGTTGAAGGAGGCGGAACATAAGGAATATATTTTGGAAGAGATGCATCCTTGAATTGTGGCAACTGAAATAGTTTATATGTAAAAGTTTAATATATAAGGAATACTAAATTCAGTAAAAAAAACAATTGAGTTTTACTATTATTATTAATAAAATTAGCCGCATTCTCCAATTTCACAGTAATAGCATATATATATATATATACTACAAATTGATGTCTGTATTTCTTCAAAATAATATATCTGTAATAACTTAATATTTGTGTTAATATTAAAAATGCACACGCGTATATAATTAGGCTATATATAGATAAATCAATTAAATAAATAAATAAATAACTTTTAATGATTTCTTCTAGCGCTTTTCAAAGGTATAACCTTCATTTTCATTTATCTATATATATATATAGCCGAATTATATGTGCGTGTGCATTTTTAATATTAACACAAATATTAAGTTATTACAGATATATTCTAACACACGGTTTAACGTTATATAGCAAAATACTATAGTAAACTTATAAATAAATATTACAAAATACAGTAATTAAAATCTGTTAAAGACAACAAAAAATATAAACGTCACTTAGGAGCACTTTCAACTATCCTTGTAGTCTTTGTCAACTAATACTTTGAAAGGTCCACTTCCCATAATTCCATGATCTTAACGTTTTCTGCATGTGTATTGATTAAGTCTTGCTTGTATTTATATATTAACATAGTTTTCTTGATTTATCTTTTATTATTATTTCTTTCAATTTGCAATATTTTTACATTATTATAACCAAAATCAAAACCATATACACATGATTTATTAAGGTAATAAAAACAGAAGCTGATAAATTATCATTATCTTTAGAATTTTGTTTTGTATTTTGAACTCTTTTTAATAACAAGTGCTTTTTTTGTTCTTTTCTCCAATGTGCATCTTGATTCCCCTATATATACACTACGACACCCACATATCCATTTATAAATGATACAACTGTTATTTATAAATAAGGTTTTAACTTTACAGTTATTTATTTATTTATTTAATGTAGGTGGTGAATAAAATGCAATGTCATATATACCTTCATAAATTTTCCTTATGAAACTTGCCTGTTGATTCGAAATATATGGTATTCTTATCCAAATTTTATTATCAGAAGAATGAACATCATTATTGATCTTATTTGTATTTTTGTATTTATATTTTGAATTAAATTTTTAATAGTATAATAAATATGAACATAATTATATCCAACATTTAACAATTCATTAGAATACATTTCAATATTTTTGCCTTTATTTGATGAATATTTACAAATTTTATCATTTCTAAACAGAAAGACTTCAAACCTGCCATTTTATGTGACATTACTTTATACTATCAATATATTGATGATGTTTTTATATGGAAAGTCAAATATTATTAAAGATTTGTTTGATGAATTAAATAATAGAAAAGTCTTAAAATGAATTAAAACAGATGAAAATTTAATGTGTTCAATTTCTAGATCATAAGATAACTAGAAACAGAGATAAACTGGATTACTATATGACTCTTAAACCAATAGCAAGAAGTGGCTACATTCCATATAAATCAAGAGTACCAATGTCACATAAAATGGCAGGTTTGAGTTCCTTGTTTAGAAATTATCTTTGTAAATATTCATTGGATAAAGGCAAAAATATTGAAATGTATTCTAATAAAATTGTTAAATGTTGATATAATTATGATCATATTTATTATACTATTAAAAATTTTAATTTGAAATATAAATACAAAAATAAAAATAAGATTACTAATGATATTAATTCTTCTGATAATAAAATTTATATATCAATACCATATATTTTGAATCAACAGGAAAGATTTGTAAGGAAAATTTATAAAAACATATGTGATATTGCATTTTATACATCAACTATGTTATATAAATTAAATAACTGTAACCTTATTTACAAAGAAAAAAATGTATCATTTATACATGAATGTGTAGGTGTGGTAGTATATATATATATATATATATATATATATATATATATATATATATATATATATATATATATATATATATATATATATATATATATATATAAAAAGGTGAGTCAACATGCACATTGGAGAAAAGAACAAAAGAGCACTTGTTGTTATTAAAAAGAGTTCAAAATATGAAACAAAATTCTAAAGACAATGATAATTTATTAGATTCTGTGGTTTGTGTCCATAATAAATCATGTATATATGGTTTTGATTTCAATTATGTAAAAATATTGCAAACTGAAAGAAATAATAATAAAAGAAAAATCAAGAAAGTTATGTTAATCTATAGTACAAGCAAGATTTAATCAATAGCTAAGCAGCAAATGTTAAGATCATGAAATTATGGAAAAGTTGACATTTCAAAGTATTAGTTGACAAAGACTACAAGAATAATGGAAAGTGCTCCTAAGTGATGTTTATATTTTTTGTTCTTTTTAACACATTTTAATTACTGTACATTCTAATAAAGCAAGACACAAATTGTGTAACTTGCTTTTAAGCTTGTATTAAAATGTTTACTAGATGGAGCTTACACTAGCTACAATCAAGCTTTAATTTATAAATGCCAAAAGAGAAAGGATTCATATTTTTATCAGAATGTTCTTATCCCCAGACCAATTAGTTTTGACCTTATGGTGCACCTCAGTGGGGAGCTACAATTCCAGTAGATCTAAAATACCAATTCAAAGTCAGAATTTATCTAATACTTTACTATCAATTTGAAAACCTGAATTTTTAGACAACATAAATGTTTTCAAATCCATCCTTATAAACCAGATAGCTATATGGGTCTGAACTCAGTTCAGTTTCACCATATGCAAATAGCCTGAGCAATATAACATTGCAAAAGAATTCAAGAATATACTTATAATAATTGATCAAACAAGACACAAATTGTGTAACTTGCTTTTAAACTTGTATTAAAATGTTCACTAGAGAAAGCTAACATTAGCTTCAATCAAGCTTTAATTTATAAGTGTCAAATGAGAAAGAATTCAAAATTTGTATTGGAATGTTCTTATCCCCAGATCAATTAGTTTCACACTTATGGTTCACCTCAGTGGGGAGCTAGGATTCCAACACTACATCTAATATACTAACTCAAAAGTCAGCAAGTATCTAATATGTTACATTATCAATTTGAAAACCTGAATTTTTCAGACATGTAAATATCTCCAAATTCAGCCTTGAATTTGTAAGGCTGGATTTGAAGACATTTACATGTCTGAAAAATTCTGGTTTTTAAATTGATAGTAATGTATTAGATAAGTACTCACTTTTGAGTTGGTATTTTAGATCTAGCTCCCCACTGAGGTGAGCCATAAGCTGAAAAACAATTTATCTGGGTACAAGGACATTCTTATAGAGATTTGAATTCTTTCACTTTTGGCATTTATAACTTAAGGTTTGATTGGAGCTAGTGTAAACTCTCTCTAGTGAACATTTTAATACAAGCTTAAAAGCAAGTTACACAATTTGTGTCTTGTTTTATTATAAGTGTACCCTTGAAGACTATTGAGATGTTATATTGTTGTGGCTATTAATATATAGTGAAACTGAACTCAGTTCAGACCCATATAGCTATCTGTTTTTAAGACTGAATTGGAAGACATTTACCTCTCTGAAAAATTCAAGTTTTCAAATTGATAGTAATGTATTAGATAAGTGCTGACTTTTGAGTTGGTATTTTAGATCTAGTGTCTGGAGTCCTAGATCCCTACTAAGGTGAGCCATAAATTTGAAACCAATTGGTCTGGGGATAAAGACATTCTGATAGAGATTTTAAATCCTTTCTTTTTTGGCACTTATGAAATAAAGCTTGATTGGAGCTAGTGTAAGCTTCCTCTAGTGAACATTTTAGTACAAGCTTAAAAGCAAGTTAAAAAATTATGATTCTGAAGTAATTAACTTATTCAAAAGTTTCTTTAATATTAAGAGTATATGGAAAGTCATACAATTGTGGGTAATGTTTAGTTTAAATATGTTATTTTGTAGTTCTTTACACTTGAGAAGTCTGCTTGTAGCAATGAAACAATTGGCAGTGTGTTAGAGTTTATTTTCTAGCTTAGTCTGGTGGAGTTATGAATTTGGGGTAATTTTGATTATATATATATATATATATATTGTACTGGTTCGAAATCACATATGCCTTTATCTATTTAATAAAATGATACATATATCTGTGTACGTCACGAGCATGAAATGATGTGCACATTTTAAAATGGGAGATCGATAATAATCTTCGATAATACACAGGGTTAAATACAAACGAGTATTACGTTACTAATTATTAGAAGAAAGAAATTTGATTTCAAATAAAAATCAAAATCTACCCTTGTTAAACTATTTCTACTTCCACCTCCAATATCTATTTGCCCGGTAGACATTTTCCCTCGTTCTTCACATACCTTTAAAAGATTATATTAATTTAACAATCATTAGCGCCACCCCAACATAATAAAAGAAGGCAAAAAGTTAAATAATTTTCCCTTCCCTATCTGCTGAGAGAATATGCAAAGAGGTTATTGCACATATGTTTAATTTGGATGAAGGAAAACTGGGTGAAAAGTATATTATAATTTAACTCCTCAATATAATATCCCGATGGCTAGCTCTAATATAATTTCCTATCTCAGGTACTTTGGGTAATTATTGCTATAACTTTTTATAGCCGTGATAAGCAGATATTACAAATAAGTGATTGCATTTTATTATTATTTTGTGTTAGTCTACAATAAATTATATGATAAACAAATAAAGTATAAGATAATATAGTTTATTTAACTAAACCTCCCACTTTTTGTATTTGTACAAAACAAGCAGCATCTCAGTTTTATTTATTACTGTTTTTGTAATAAGATTAAAATTTAAATAACTATTTAGTAAACCGAATAATATAAAATTGAGAGGAAATGAGTTGCCAAAAAATAATCTAATGAAAAAAGTTCATCAATAATGTTCTTGTTTAAAGCTGATCTATCTATCTATCTATCTATCTATCTATCTATCTATCTATCTATCTATCTATCTATCTATCTATCTATCTATCTATCTATCTATCTATCTATCTATCTATCTATCTATCTATCTATCTATCTATCTATCTATCTATCTATCTATCTATCTATCTATCTATCTATCTATCTATCTATCTAAGCTATCTGTCTATTTATCTATCTATATTACTTTTGTTTTAAGCTAAACTATCTATCTATCTATATAATCTATCTATATATTTACCTATCTGTTTTACCTACCTACCTATCTATCCATCAATCTATTTATTTATCTATTTATTTATCTATCTATTTATCTCCATTTATTAATTTCATCTATTTATCTCTATCTATTTATCTATCTACCTATTTATCTATCTATCTATTTATAAAGAGAGAAGGAGACAGCTCTAAGTAAAGTCTTACCGCCATAAATCGACACATGACATGAACATCATTTGTTTCATAAATATTTTTTATTATGTTAAAACTTTTAGTGTTATTCCATTCAGGTGAATCCAGCTGATTTCGTACGATGGACCTTATGTCTTTATCTTTATCTCTAAACATAAATAAAAGATATATATATATATATATATATATATATATATATATGAGGAAAGAGATTGAGGAAGTTAATAAAAAAATATTTATATATACAAAACCATAAAATTAATTATCAATAAAGCTGTTTTTATTAATTCAATCAAAGGAATTATCTGGTGGTGGTGGGGCTAATGATGATGATGATGATGATAATAATAATAATAATAATAATAATAATAATAATAATAATAATAATAATAATAATAATAATAATAATAATAATAATAATAATAATAATAATAATAATTTAATTTAATTTATTAAACATATAATTTCCTAATGATAAAAAATCAAGCATGGAGCTTAACAAAAATACATGTGCAAATAAAATAAAAAAAACATTAATATATAATAAAATAATTAAATAGAAATAAAAAGTTTTTCATTATCATCAACTATAATGCAGTCCATAATGAATTTTCTCAAAATTTTCCTTCATATGTTACTAACATTAAAGCCAATGTTCCTTAAAAAAATATTATAAAATGTTGGACCAAGATAACATTTCTGATATCTACAATTGGTTTTAAAGTATACTGGTTAAAATAATAAATCAAAATCACTTGATCTTGTTACCATTATTGATGAAGAATTATTTTTATTTATTCCTCTGTATTTAATATGATAACATAAAATATTCACTATAAATAATTGATTAATACTTAAAACTCCAACACACTTATATAATTCAAATCTTGACAAATCCAAAGATTTAAACAAAATAATTTTAATATAAAATTTTGTAGTGTTTGCAACGACTTCAAATAATATGCTGCAGTGCCACTTCATATTGTTATACCATAACAAAGTCTGCTTAAGGAAATTTGTTTATATATATATATATATATATTGAAACAGACAGATCGGAGAACCGATCTTCGTTTCAGGTGTTTTTATGTACGGTAATTCAAACTACTGTTCGCCCGCAGTGAGATTTTGTCTATTTTAAGTTATAATATAAATTAGTTATATATTCTATAGTTTATAAATAAATATGTAAAGTTTCCGTATATAAATGTCACAAACCATGAAATAATATTCGTGTGTGCGTGGTTTGTGAATTTATATCATTTAATTTAAAGTTTCAGTGCGGGCGTATTTGTTTTAAATTTTAGTTTTAAAATTGTATAAAGTCGTTTAAAAATACTGATCAAAAATCACATTCCTTTGATCAGTGTTTTTAATTAAAATCTAATTGCACAAATGTTCAGAGCAATTAAGTTGTATTCAAAATTAGTAAGGAATTTTGATATGTAATTACTGTATCGATTTAAAAATGGCATATTAAATTAAAAGATTGCTAAAAACAGATAATTGATTGTTGGTCAAGCTGCATTGCTAGAGGCTAGAGAAAGTAGGCGGAGCCTAAAACAAAAACAAGTCGGAAAGGTCAGCAGTGGCTATTTTAGAAAAAAAACTTACATTCTAACTTGTGTCGTGTGTGAGAGAAGTAGTCTCGAGACAACACAGCAGTTGAGTATAATTCAAACATTATTATTAAGAAGTTTACCAGTGAATCGCAATGTTGATGGGCTAATTGCCAGGAGCTGGTCTCTGCCCACCAATAGGGATCCTCGTGCCGCTGTTTGATCATGTTTCATATACTTCAGAATTTCCAACTTCCAATCTCAAAATTTACTATGCCTTACAAATAACTTTCAAAAATGCGCGCCTACGTTCATCACAAGCCAAGCTGGATGAAGAAAGAAGAGAACTTTGTTACACGAACTTTAATTTTCTTCCGTGCTTAATGTTATCAATCAAGTGAATCATATGTAAGTTTTTATATCATTTATAATGCTATTGTTTAATCTGTCAGTAAATTTTCTTTTTTTTTTTAATCCTCTGCTCTAGTCTTTAGAAATCATTTATAAAATTGTAATTAATAGTAATAATATTTCAACTGAATGCATTTATATTTTCTTATGTTGCTTATTTCATAAACAAACATTGCCAATAGTAATATTTCCAACTCTGTGTAAACTAGTGTGTAATAATGATCAATTTAATTTAAAAGTAATTTCATGTTCTGAATTAAATATTCTTTCACATTCCGAGTTTGTAAATGATAAATCACTTTAGTATTCTATTTTAAGTTGGTATAAAATTACAATCGAAGTTTCAATATTAAATATATATATATATAATAGTTTCAAAGTGTTATAGTAATGTCATGTCTGATCTGAGAAATAACTCCCTGTGTAATTTGATACTGTCGATACCGCCTGTCAACCCGAGGGGTTAGAGTTTCAGAGTAAATTTAACTAGTTATTGTTTTCACCGTCAGTTTAAGTCCGCTACGTTTTATTGGGGTAAGGATCTCAGCCTGTGGCGTAGAAACAGACAAATAGTTTCCAGGTTTTATATAATTTCTTTAAAAAAATCCATTTCAAGTTCTCGTCATTCACGTCTGTGGCAATGCCTTCCCTTCGCTGAAGTTAGCGTCTCGCCATTCTACCATTGGGGAATGAAAGCAGTTTTTCTTTCCCGGTAATCTCTTGGATCACCGGGGTTCGAAATGATCCCGGCTGGTTGTCGTGTCTCGGAGCTACTTGGGGGCATTAAGCCTTGTCAAAGTACAAGCCGCCCGGTATTCCGTTAATGCACCGCAAGTGATTACTGTAGGGCTTTTGAATCCAGGCAACCACCAGTTCATCTATCTTCCATGTCGTATTTATATAAAACCACCAGCACATCTATCCTTTATGTCGTCTTTATATAAAACCATTCTCCAACTGTTCGTCTACGTAACGGCTCGAGCCTATTCTAATAAAATAAGTTAATAAAAATCTTTAGATAAATATTTTTCCAGTGCTCAAATACTCTGATTCTCTTAACCACCCGTCAATCATTTAACTACCCAGCTATTGGCATAAGTTTGTTTACTAAATAAAACGTTTACTAAAGACTAGTAGCCAAATACAAGAGGATTCATGGAAGTCTTACCGTACTGTTAACATTATATTTATATGCTTTGTATTTTCATGTTGAACACTATATTTATCCGCTTTCTATTTGTCTTATTTAACACTATATTTATATGCTTTATATTTTGCTTATTAAACACTTTATTTAATCTTAATTTTTGTGTCCTCCACCTTATTACTCTCTAAGTCTATTTAGCCACTTACTGTCTGTATTGGCAACTTAAATATATACGTTACATGAATGACCGTCCCAGTATCTAGAGTCTAATAAACCTATATATCATTAACTGTAAGAATTAGTCTATGTTCTGAGCTGAGCTAGAAAAGGGATAACCCCGTGCTGTTATAAAGTCATCATCGGTTAGTCATACCGGGGTTTGGGTTTGAATTCAGTTGGCGTTTTGGAAATTATTCTTAAACGTGGGCTGGGTTTGAACTCGGGTACTGTGTATGAGTAAGCGTGGTGGATTTATACCGGTACAATATATATATATTTAGCAGGACAGATTTATACAAACAATCTCTTAATCTATAAAAAAAGTAAATTAAGTTTTCTTAATTTTACTTGAAGCCAACAAATATGCTTATCCCAATGTAAATATTCATCCAAAAACAAGCCAAGGTAAGAAACTGTTGAAGTCCTGGTAATTTTTTGATAGAAGATTTGATTCACATCAGGAATCAATTGAATTAACAAGTCTTTTGCTGAAATGTATTTAAGATAATATATTATGAAATTATACTTATTAATATTTAGCAGTAATCTATTATTGTTCATCAATTGTACAATTTTAAATAAACCTTCATTCACAAGTTTCTCAAGTAAACTATATGAAACTTCTGAAGTAACCAAAGCAGTATCATCTGCAAAACAAAAAATGTTAGAATGAAGAGAAATATCAAGCAGATCCTTAATATAAACAGTAAATAACAATGAACCCAGGAGTGAACCCTGAAGAACTCCATACCTGATTATTTTAGAATCACTCAAAAACTTTTAATTTTAACAAATTGGCTTCTATCACTTAAATAAAATTTAAACTATTCAAGTATAGTACTCCTTATGCCACAATAGTGTAATTTAATTATTAATATATCATGTGGAACACAGTTAAATGCTTTCCACAAATCTAAATAAAAGCCTATTGTTTTGTAATATTTTTCTAAAGATTCAATGATGGCTGAAACATGTTTAAATAAAGCCAGTTCTGTAGATCTTTCTGGAAAAAAACCCAATTTGATTATTTGAAAATAAATTATATTTAAAAAAAAAATTGGCCTGTAGTTTTCCAAACATACCCTATCTCTACTCTTAGTGGTTGTTGTGGTGGTGGTGATGGTGATGGTGATGGTGGTGGTCATGGTGGTGGTGATGGTGGAGGTGGGGGGTGGAGGTGGTGGTAGTAGTAGTAGTTGTGGCAGTGGTACTGGCAGTGGCAGTGGGAGTGGTAGGGATAGTGGTAGTGGTGGTAGTAGTAGTAGTAAAGTAGATATGGTGGTGGTGGTGGTAGTAGTAGTAGCAGCAATAACAGTAGTAGTAGCAGCAGCAGCAACAAAATAATAATAATAATAATAATAATAATAATAATAATAATAATAATAATAATAATAATAATAATAATAATAATAATAATAATAATAATAATAATAATAATAATAATAATATTCTCATATATATTTACTTATTAATTAGTTTGATTTTAATATATTAATTGTCTAATAAATGTAAATATTGGTGATTATTTATCTTTTCGACATATGTGTGTTCAGGTGTATCAGTGTTATGAGATAGTGTGGAGAGTGGTGGGTCATGTGAAAGTCTGTGCTCATACCCTGTCTATTAATAATAATAATAATAATAATAATAATAATAATAATAATAATAATAATAATAATAATAATAATAATAATAATAATAATAATAATAATAATAATAATAATAATAATAATAATAATAATAATAATTGCAATCATAATTAAACTCTCAGAAACTTTACATTAATCTAATAAATGTATAATAATTAACGTGACTGATTTGATATCTAAAAATACAAATCTTATTTTTTTTTTCTTTAGAAATATTATTTTTAGGAGGCAAGGGTTTTAAAGAAATTTAATGCAGATCTTAACCTTACATAACATTTTATTTTCCAAATTCATTTTTCACGAAAAATTTTAGAATTGACCCCCCCCTTTTTTTTTTTTACCTTTGTGATTAGATATTTAACTTTAAAACAGATTGAATGTAGGAAACCTCCAACCGACTCAAATTAAATATAATAGATAAAATCTAGTAAAAGTCGCAATTAAGATTATTGATAAGTTGATTTTTTCTTTCTCAACCAATAATAGTTTTATTACATTGAAATATTTGACGAATGATTTCAAAAAGGATTCAATTGATAATTTAAAATCGTATACATACATAAACTAGTTTTAATTATTAATTACTTCGATATCCATAAAAAATTAACTTGCTTAAAACCGTTAACATTTTATTATAAATTAGATTGTAATAAATGTGCATAATAAAATAATACATTCAATTTTTGTCCGATTAATAAAAAATGCTTTGGGTGTATGTGTGTGGATTATCAATAACAAAATTTTAAAAAAATGATATAACTATATGTATGCATTTTTTCAAAAGATCTTATTCTTGAAAGGAGTGATATCTGCATGTAGAGAGAAAAATCGATAAATAGAGAAATAAATAGACAGATACATGACGAAACAGGTTTATAATATTAAAACAGTTTCAAATAATCGAGTATAGATAATAATGTTTTAATATTTGCCAGAAAACGTCAATTATTTCTAAAGATAAACAGTAGTTTCTTGAAGAAAAGTTCAAAAATCTTTTTTTCTTCTTTGATATTTAGTAAAAGTTAGATTGATTTACACGTGTTTAAAAATGAGAAATTAATAAAAAAAAAGTGCTACAGAATGAAAGATATTAATAATATAGTCCATAAAAACCAATATTTATCAAATATAGATTCACCAACCAATTTTCTTTAAAAAACTTGTTCTTTATTTAACTATATAAAATTTACATTCAATAAGCAACGTTTCGACTATTTCTATCCTTATAGTCTTTTTCAAGCCACTATGAAAAAATACAAACAATATTATCAATAAATAATAAATAAATAAATAAAAACACAAATAAAACGAAAAAAAATTAAAAATACAAATACAAAATAAAATAGAATAAAAAATTAAAAAAGAATAAAATAAAATAAAATAAAATAAAAATAAAACAAAATATAAATATATATAAAAATATATGCAATATTACCTTCTCCAAAAATTAAAAAATCTAACAAAAAATCTCAAAAAAATAAAAAACCTTTTTATTTATAACTAACAATCAAATTATTTAAATGGATAAAATTCCTCAAACTAGTTCTTAATTGTTATCTTAATCTATCAGTTTTCTATTCATATATGGTTTAAATTCCTTAATGTAAAAATTTTCCTTTAAAAACCTTTCTTTATAATTATTTACAGTTTCCAAAAGTTCAATTTTGTAATCAGTATGACCAAATTTACACTTATGAAAATAAATTGCAGATTTCCTATCAGATAAATGTTGTTTTAACCTTGTTTCTAATTTATTCTTAGTATTTCCAATATAAGAAATATTTTTTCCCTCCTTCCAACAATCTAAACATTTAATAATATATACTCCTTTCATTGCCTCAAGCATGTTAAACTTATCATAATAATTAATCATGTTTTTTAAATCTTTCTTTTTCTTATATACAGGAAACAATTTAATATTAAATTTTTTATTTATAATTTTACAAATATTTTTAATTCTAATAAAAATATTTTGTGATACTTTAAAACCTATGTATATCTTATCTAATTTTTTATCTTTATTTTTAATTTTATTCCCTCCTTCAATTTTCTTTTTAATTAAATTTAAATTATATCCCGAAAAAATTTTTTCAATAATTTTACTATAAAAAATAGAATTAGGAGAGCAATGTTAATATGTTCTAATGAGTTATTATTGAACAAGGAACTAGTTTTAATAAAAAAGGAATGTTATTTGAATGAATATCCTAGTAAAATTATTGAAAAAATTTTTCGGGATATAATTTAAATGTAATTAAAAAGAAAATTGAAGGAGGGAATAAAATTAAAAATAAAGATAAAAAATTAGATAAGATATACATAGGTTTTAAAGTATCACAAAATATTTTTATTAGAATTAAAAATATTTGTAAAAAAATAAATAAAAAATTTAATATTAAATTGTTTCCTGTATATAAGAAAAAGAAAGATTTAAAAAACATGATTAATTATTATGATAAGTTTAACATGCTTGAGGCAATGAAAGAAGTATATATTATTAAATGTTTAGATTGTTGGAAGGAGGGAAAAAATATTTCTTATATTGGAAATACTAAGAATAAATTAGAAACAAGGTTAAAACAACATTTATCTGATAGGAAATCTGCAATTTATTTTCATAAGTGTAAATTTGGTCATACTGATTACAAAATTGAACTTTTGGAAACTGTAAATAATTATAAAGAAAGGTTTTTAAAGGAAAATTTTTACATTAAGGAATTTAAACCATATATGAATAGAAAACTGATAGATTAAGATAACAATTAAGAACTAGTTTGAGGAATTTTATCCATTTAAATAATTTGATTGTTAGTTATAAATAAAAAGGTTTTTTATTTTTTTGAGATTTTTTGTTAGATTTTTTAATTTTTGGAGAAGGTAATATTGTATATATTTTTATATATATTTATATTTTGTTTTATTTTTATTTTATTTTATTCTTTTTTAATTTTTTATTCTATTTTATTTTGTATTTGTATTTTTAATTTTTTTTCGTTTTATTTGTGTTTTTATTTATTTATTTATTATTTATTGATAATATTGTTTGTATTTTTTCATAGTGGCTTGAAAAAGACTATAAGGATAGAAATAGTCGAAACTTGCTTATTGAATGTAAATTTTATATAGTTAAATAAAGAACAAGTTTTTTAAAGAAAATTGGTTGGTGAATATATATTTGATAAATATTGGTTTTTATGGACTATATTTTTAATGGACTATATTTTTTAAAGAAAAGAAGAAACATTTTTTCGGATTTTTAAAGATATTAATAAGTTTGAAAACTTTTAAATGACTGAAAAGTTTTCCACGATTAACGTAATATGATTTTTAGAATTTGAGGATCAGTAAATTGTGTGTGAGAAAACTTATAAAATTAATGTCATTCAAAATGTATTACTTACCTCATGTTTAATGTCATAAGATCAACTACAGACGTAGTTTCAATCCTGAAATATATAATAGCAATTATTTTTAAATTTCAATTAAAACATTTTATTAAAATACATAATATTAGAATATATATATATAATATATATATATATATATATATATATATATATATATATATATATATATATATATATATATATATATATATATATATTTTTTTATAAATCAAGAGGATATTTATTGCAATAAATATTTTTTTTTAAAAAAAGCCTCCATTTAATCCAATTTGTAGATACATAATTAAAATTATATATAACCTGGAATTGATAATACAAATTTTTCACTATAGTTTTTTTTTTTAAATATTTCGTTTTCACAACATCAATAGCCGAAATGTATATATACATTGTGATATGGTAGCTATCAAGCGTTACTACTTTTAAATTTGCAGTAGAAAGTCGGTTAAATTCACGTTTTTAATAGTTAGAATTATTATCCATATCTTTATTAAAACTACACACACATACATACAAGCGAGATTCCACACATATGTATACAATTATTTATTAAATTTCATTCAAAACAATCTCAAAATATGAGTTACTATAATTATCAAGAGATGTTTTGTTAATTTTTTTTAAATTTATAATTATTGAAAAATATGCAGTGAACATATGATAGCAGATTATATATATATATATATATATATATATATATATATCATATGCTCATATATATATATATACATATAATCATATACACATATATATATATCATCAACCATTATCAATCCACTGCAGGATGAAGGTCTCTCCAAGTTTAATCCATCTTCTCCGATCTTTAGCTTCTCTTCTCCACAACACCCCTGCACATTTTCTTATTTCATCCATCCATCTCACATGTGGTCTCTGTCTGGGTCTTTTACAATCTCTTGGAATCCAGTTTAAAATTTGAGTTGTCCATCTATTATCATCTCTTCTAGCAATATGTCCAGCCCAACTCCATTTCAATCTTTTAATTTTTTCAATAAGGTCAGTAACACCTGTTTGTTGTCTTACCCATACATTGCGTTTTCGATCTCTTCTTGTTACTCCCAACATACATCTCTCCATACTCCTTTGAGTGGTCTGAAGTCTCTGTATTGCTCTTATATTAAGTGTCCAAGTCTCAGATCCATAAGTAAGAACTGGTAAAACACATTTGTTAAAATCCATACTTTTTAAACACATAGGCATATTTCCTTTTAGTATCAAGTTATGTCTACCAAAAGCACTCCAACCAAGTTTAATTCTATGATTAATTTCCTCCATTATGTTTCCATCTGTATTAATAATCTGACCAAGGTATTTGTAACTGTTAACTTCTTCTAATTCTTCATAATCAATCTTTATTTTCATATTTTGAGCAAATCGATTAAACATTACTTTAGTCTTTTTAACATTTATCTTTAGTCCTACTTTTCTACTTTCATCTGCTAACTCCTGCAACATTTCCTGCAGCTCTGAAGCATTATTTGCAAAAACAACTACATCATCTGCAAAATCTAAATGACTTAAATACTCTCCATTTACTTTCCCTCCTTTAGTTTCCCATTTTAATCCACAAAATACTTCTTGCAGCTCCCAGGTTGTGAAGAGTGCCTGGTTTTCAAATATTTACATATCAAGCTTGTATCCTGTCCATCCCCCTTATATGTATTTAATGGATACTGTCCTATACATGAGGGGTCAGAGTGACTTCAGGTCAACATGGGCATTGGCGATAATATTAGCATCAGCATGGGATTTGAGTTTTCATCATCAGATTTTCAATGATATGGATGGCTGAAAGGTTGGAGATTGCAGTGGATTGAAGCCTGTCCATTAAAGTATGTAGATTTGCTATCTTAATATAAACTGAGCATTGATATATATATATATATATATATATATATATATATCAATGCTCAGTTTATATATATAGACACATATATATATATATATATATATATGTGTGTGTGTGTGTGTGTGTGAGAGAGAGAGAGAGAGAGAGAGAGATGATAATCTGGACCAACTGATGAGTGCTGGTTTAGCATGATACATATATTGGTGATTATTAATCTTTTCTACATGTGTGTGATCATGTGTATCAGTTGTATGAGATAGTGTGGATAGTTGAAGGGTGCTTGAAAATCTGAGTTCAAATCCTCTATAATTTCACATAATGTATATTTTATTGTTTTTTTTTAGAAATTGCTTGGAATATTTTTTATAGAATTCCCTTATCATGTGAACACATATGAATAAGTGTGTGTGCATTAATCGCACATAAAATTTTATTGTTATTCTAGAGATATGAGCTAGGATTTTTTTTTAAAAAAAGATATGCATATTTTTCTTTTATATAACTAATGTAATATGATTTAATGATACATATGATTTTTATATGATTTTATAGTGGAGAAATCCTATTTTTTAAAATGTTTTAAAATATTGATTTTAATATCTGAAAATAAAATCATTTGCATTTTTACTGCTGAATTTTGAAAGTGAATAAACCTTTTCTTATTATAGTAGTTTTAGATTATTGAAGTCATATGTGAATCTTGTTTATTGTTTAGAGTAATGTTAGATATTTTTGTGATGTAGATTGATAAATCTATTATGAAGTTTTTAAAGTAATAGTGGCCTTGGGATTATGAAAAGAAACCAATGGGATGCTTATATGTATGATTTATGGAGAATACAAAGTAACATATTATTTTCTTAGTAGTTTATGCAACTACAGATAATGTAGCCCTGTGTCTTGTATATATTTTCCATGGGTAGTGTCTGTCTTAGTATTATATATTTTAAAATGTTTGAAGGAGCTGAATAAATAACCTGGGCATTATTTTATAATGGAGGTCATTAGACAGAGAAGTCATGCCTCTTTTTTTAGCAATGTTGCCATGTACATTATCTTATATATTTATACTATTGAGACTATACTCTAGTTAGTTCTTGGTGCCTATGCATCATATCACTATATTAATTTCAAAAGTTATTGCATTGTACAGAATTGTATTTATGAAGAAAAATAATGACTAATTTTTGAATTATAGAATTGTTATTTTGAAAGAAGATGAGATAGGTTTTTTTCTTGCTTTGGTTTATGTTGAAGTCAAATACAAATGAGATTGAAAGTTAATGCAAACTATAATAATAAATAATCATAAATATTTTCGTATTATATTAACTCATTTTTTGACAGTCGTGGTAAAAAATGTGACAGAGTTTGTAAGACTTTCCATCGTTCAAATCCCGGCAATTTTAGATGGAAAATAAAGATGTTTATGTCAATCGAGAGATTATAAAAAGTTTCGTAAGATGCTCTCTCGTGAATTATTTTACAAGTAAAAAATCAATAAACCTATCAGTTAATGTTAAATAAAGAAGGTAGATGAACTTATCTGGACTTATCTTAGATCTGATTGGCTAATAAATTTTGACAACAAAGAAAATCTCTTGTCAATAATGAAATTACTCCAATTTCTTTTGTTTTATTTCGAAAGTGATAAACGAATGTTTTAGACCATTCTAAAAGGTTTTTTTGACATATTATAAATTATTTTGATAAATATTCTAAAAAATAAAATTATTTTTAGAAAAATAGTTAAGTGTTTAGCAATAATTATTTATTTTAAGAACTGTAAAAATAACTGATGTCACAAAATGTCAGCAACACTTTTTATTGGTGAATAACATTCATTTATAGATTTGCATTATTGAATTTTTTTAAAACTATAAACTAATATTTATTTTTGAAAAAACTTTTGTTAACTTTCATAACATGACAAATTATTAATATACTTTTTACAAATGAAACTAAAGTGAATGTAATATTAAAAGATAAATATATTTTAACAATTCAGTTTGTAACTTGAACCAATTAAACATTTAGAGAGTTTTCTTCATTCAGCCAATAAACAAATCAGCAATAAAAAGATTAAACTATTTTTAAAAAAATATATAAAAGATAATAAAATTATTCATGAGATTTTTTGAATAATTTTGGATATTTTTTTAATATACAGGGTAATGCATATTTTTAAAGAAAAAGACATACAGAAGAAACAACATAAAACAGAATGAGTACATATATTTTGTGAATATTATTTTATGTTTTAGAACACACACATAGGGATTTTTATTAGATTATTGCCAAGAAAGGTATATAAAAGTATGTCAATCATATTATTTTATTCAAATCAATATATTTGTTAAACAAAACCAAGATAAGTATTTTTAAATTACATTGGCACTATCATAGTAGATGTTTGATTAATTTATTATAAAATCTATGAACATATCTTTAAAAAATGAATATTACTTCAATAGTTTACATTTCATATTTTGTGTTTACTTGTGAAAATTATACATTTTAAAACATGTCAATTAATGGAAATTATATTCAACTATGCGTGAATTTGTAATTATTATTATTATTATTATTATTATTATTATTATTATTATTATTATTATTATTATTATTATTATTATTATTATTATTATTATTATTATTATTATTATTATTATTATTATTATTATTATTATTATTATTATTTTAAATAAATGTTCAAAATTTATAAGTGGGAGTAAAGGCTTATTTACTTGTTTATATTTTTTAATTTTTTTTGAGGAAGTATGTAATTTATTTGAAATATAACTGTAAATATTGCATATAGGTTTTTTTTAAAAGACTATAATAGTAAATTTTGTTAAATTTGTTTTATAAACTTTGTGTTGTGTTGATTTTCTTCATTACAAACACATGATCACCAGATACCAAAAGAAACATAATATTTGCACAGTACGAATATAATTATTTACTTAAGAAATCACAGTGCTTCAGAATATATTTGAGAAATTTCATTTTACATTATTATTATTATTATTATTATTATTATTATTATTATTATTATTATTATTAT